>BOPP01000232.1:1513017-1531903 GCA_017312745.1 Gryllus bimaculatus | reverse complement strand
ATTTTTAAGTTATTATTATTTTTTATATCGTGGTTGATTATAATTATATTGTCATGTTCCCTTTATACAGTAAGTGTAATTAGTGGAGGGGAAGGGAGTGTAGTGTATTGAAGGGAGTGCAGTGTAGTGTAGTGTTAGTGTGTAGTGTAGTGTAGTGTAGCTGCTATGTAAACTAGAAGTGAATTTAGAGTTAGCGAGAAATAAATGGAACTCATGATTCGACCCCTAATTCAATAGTAAACCTAATTGTAATGTTGAAAATGGTTTTGTATTCTAATTCAAATTTGTTATCATATTTGCCACCGGCATTGCTCAAAGCGAACTTTAATAAATCTATCTATCTATTACATCTGATAAGTGTAACTTGCCCCTGCCGAAACGCGTATTTTTAACCTTACTAATTAATGAAATAGTGTGGGGTACTTGACTTTCTAAAAATGCTACTTCGATGAAAAGGTTATTCGTTTCAGAGGCGGTATGAAATGGCCCAAGTTACATAAAAAACGTTTATAATTAGACCGCCAAGAACTCCAACTCTCAACTGACCGCTGCGTACTTCAAAGAACAAAAATTAACATAGGAAAGATACATATTGTTTCCCAATGTCCTCATTGAGATTTAGGAAGCATTTGCGTTCTTTGATCATTGTGCATTGCCTCAGCACATATATTTGCGGCCTACTTTAACGCAAAGCGCAACATTTCTAAGAAAAGACAGGTACATTAATATACTACTATGTCGGGCCCCGTGGCGCAGACGGTGCGGCAGCCGTCGTCTGTGGCGAGGGAGCTTGCAAGGTTCCGAGGCGTCCTGCGTAGAAACCCCATGGTCATATTTTGTGATTGTCCCTTCACCTTAATCTTCATTCATCCGTCTCATCTCATTAATTCACACTTCAAGGCGTAACAACCTTATTGTAATCCAAGGATACATGCTGAAAAAGCTGATCCTGGAAGAATTACCACACGTATAATCGTGTAGCGTGCTGTCAGTAATGGCCTATACGCCAATAATAATAATAATAATAATAATAATAATAATATAGAAATAGTAATAGTAATGAATATTATAATAATATAAATAATATACTATTTATCCGCAAGTGGAGGATCCACATATGTCACTGTATACTACAAAATATTCCAAAGAAATTATCTCATTTCTTTCGAACGTCTTTGGCGCCTTTGTTCATATTTAGAATGCTGCGCTTCAGTAAACTTAGCGCATTCCACTCTGCCTCAAACTTTCCTTCATTTCCTTCGTAGTACTTATTCTTTTTCGCCATCAAAACGTGCGGTGCTTAAGAACGTCTGCGTGGCTTCAGCCTCCCTTGCCGCCGCCCCCTGCGGGAGTATCACTATGCGGTGCCCAGAGGGCATGTTCGCGCGCTTGAGAGGCCCAGCGCCGACGCGGCGTCAGGCCGCTGGGTGGGGCTGAACACGTCCCCGTGCGGGACTTTGCGGGTTGCTGCGGAGAGGAGAGTTCGGCGCTTCCCAACGTATCCAGCGAATATTAAAGATATATTTAATTTTCTATTACGTGCATTATCATTATGACCGGCTGCTCATAGCTCAGCCAATAACTCTTTTTGCCTCGTATAGTACCCATTGAACGCTATGTCAATTTCATACAATTTCAAGTATCCATTAGTGGCGCATTTCGGCTGGGCTAAAGCACGAGATTTTCACTAGCTTCGAAAGCTGCGTCTAAAATCAGCTACTATGGAGAAGGATAATTTGGTAGTGATTGGCTCCTCTGATCTTATGTGTATAGTGGTGACTCCCTTGATACCAGGGCGAATTCCGGAGCAGACGCTCTAGCAGACCGCGCGCGATCTTCACTTAATCAACCTTGACTCTTTCCTTCTCCTCAAACATACTCTCACATTCATCACTATGACTACCATACATTTCGGGAGTTGAGAGCGTGAGGTCGATTGGGGCAGTACATATTGGGGCGGTGATTCGCACGCATTCGAAAATCGTAATTTTTCTGATAAATGGAAAAAATGTATTGATTCGTCACTATTTTTTAAAGGAAAAAAAAATCTAAAAGAGAGTTCTTCACCAAGACCAACCGTTATATCCAGAAAACGTATAATTTTTGCGAGCAAAATAAACTGTGTGCTGACTGAGGGGTTCAAACCGTTCTCCATTACAGTTTTTTTATGAAAGGTTATAACTTTTCTTGCCCGCCAACAATTTTTAATCCCGAATTTCATGCTGCTGTTGCATTGAACTTTCCTAAAAAATACTTTCTATTTGGTTCAAATTGCCATCTGAATATATTTCTTCATGTCATGCTTTTCGCTAGTATTAATAAAAATTGAAAGGCATTACAAGTTATCATTCATTTTTAAACTATTATCGTTGAATTACTCTCCTCTCTCTCTGTATTCTTTGTATACTTCAGCTCAGTTTTGTTGACTATTTACGATTCTGTTTTAGATTTTCTTTGGTCTTCCTGTGTAACATTGTGTGTGTTTCCTTTACATTGTGCATTTGTCTCAATTAACTTAAATGAACTACCGTTTATAATTTGGTCGTGTGTCCAATATGATTGACAAACAGAAAAAATGGGAGTGCTGATAGGCCAATTTGTAATGGACTAGCACTCAACTTCTTCCTTCTCAGCCAAAGACGAGTGACAAGAAATCCATGTACGTCAAAGAATATTATTCGAAAAGTATGGATGTTGAAAACACTTTCCTCGTGTGATACTCTTACAATATTAGTCTTTCGTTTAGTGATAGTTATTACTAATGATATCTTAACGACATGACTATTGATATTTCTGCGTATTTTTAGAGCTAGTTTGTGCAGTTTTAGAAATATTCAAAAATTAAAAATCGCTACACTGTTTTACCTCTGACCTCCATTAACGAAGTTAAAAACTAACAAATAGCATCAAAGACGAAAAATCAAATTATTATTATCATGTAAATTGACAATTACCTATCAAATGTACTTTGCCGTTCAGTACAACTCCCACAAGTTTTTTGTTTGTTTTGCTCAACTTTCAAAATATTGGAAAGAATATATTTAAAGCATACAAGATCATGGTTTTTTTTTACTTTATGAATATTCAAAATGGCAAAATCTTGAAATCAATTATTCTTAGGATAATTTAAAAAACAATCCTCTTTCATATGTTATTTGTGAGCTTAATTAGATGATACCAATCAGTACCAATCACGTTATCATACTAATCGATATAAACTCCAATTTATCAGGGTTTCCTTTAGACGACCTCATGCTGGACCTGAGTTTCCCATTGATCAGATTGACCCACGCGCTTCTTCATTCTCGTTGTATTCTCGCTTCTTCGATGACCTGCAGGACGATCGGAGGAGGGTTCATTGGAAGAAAAGGATAGGGGGGCGTCTCCTTCCTCCCTCAGTGTCGGCAGACGCCCGCTGCGTTTGCCTGGCTTTTTCCAGAGGGCCCCCGGCCTCCCCTCTCGCCCTCCTGGCTCTGTTTTATGGGGCCCCGTAAAAAACGCAGCCCGTGTGCGCCTGCCCGGCTTGGGGCCCCAAACCGGGCCAGGGACGGCGGGGAAGGGGGCCCAGGGAAACGGAAGGCGAAAATTTTTTTTCATTTTTTTTTTTTTTCCTCCCTTGATATCGACCCCTAATTCTAATAGTAAACCTAATTGTAAATGTTGAAAATGTTTTGTAATTCTAATTCAAATTGTTATCATATTTGCCACCGAGCATTAGCTCAAAGCGAACTTTAATAAATCTATCTATCTATTACATCTGATAAGTGTAACTTGCCCCCTGCGAAACCGCGTGATTTTTAACCTTACTAAATCAATGAAATAGTGTGGGTACTTGACTTTACTAAAAATGTACTTCGATGAAAAGTTATTCGTTTCAGAGGGTATGAAATGGGCCCAAGTACATAAAAACTGTTTATAATTAATACTCCAACTAGACCGCCAAGAACTCCAACTCCAACTAGACCGCTGGTACTTTCAAAGAACAAAAATTAACTATTAGGAAAGATACATATTGTTTCCCAATGTCCTCATTGAGATTTATGAAGCATTTGCGTTCTTGATCATTGTGATTGCCGTCAGCACATTATTTGCGGCCTACTTTAACGCAAAGCGCAACATTTCTAAGAAAAGACAGGTACATTAATATACTACTATGTCGGCCCCGTGGCGCAGACGGTTGCGGCAGCCGTCGTCTGTGGCGAGGAGGCTGCAGGTTCGAGCGTCCTGCGTAGACATGGTCATATTTGTGATTGTCCCTTCACCTATCTTCATCATCCTTTCATCTCATAATTCACACTTCAAGGCGTAACAACCTTATTGTAATCCAAGGATACAGCTGAAAAGCTGATCCTGGAAGAATTACACACGTTAATCGTGTAGCGTGGTCAGTAATGGCCTATACGCCAATAACAATAATAATAATAGTAATAGTAATAGTAATAATATTAATAATAATATAAATAATATACTATTATCGGCAGTGGAGGATCCACATATGTCATATACTACAAAATATTCCAAAGAAATTATCTCATTTCTTTCGAACGTCTTTGGGCGCCTTTGTTCATATTTAGAATGCTGCGCTTCAGTAAACTTAGCGCATTCCACTCTGCCTCAAACTTTCCTTCATTCCTTCGTAGTACTTATTCTTTTTCGCCATCAAAACGTGCGGCTGCTAAGGACGTCTGCGTGGCTTCAGCCTCCCTTGCGCCGCCCCCTGCGGAGTATCACTTGGCGGCTGCCAAGAGGCTGTCGCGCGCTGAGAGGCCCCAGCGCCGCGGGGTCAGGCCGCTTGGGTGGGGCTGAACACGTCCCCGTGCGGGACTTGCGGGTTGCTGCGGAGAGGAGAGCTTCGGCGCTTCCCAACGTATCCAGCGAATATTAAAGATATTTAATTTTTCTATTACTGCATTATCATTATGACCGGCTGCTCTAGCTCAGCAATAACTCTTTTTGCCTCTATAGTACCATTGAACGCTATGTCAAATTTCATACAATTCAAGTTCCATTAGTGGCGCATTTCTGCTGGCTAAAGCAGAGATTTTCACTAGCTTCGAAGCTGCGTCTAAATCAGCTACTATGGAGAGGATAATTGTAGTGATTGGCTCCTCTGATCTATAGTGTATAGTGGTGACTCCCATTGATACCAGGCGAATTCCGGAGCAGACCTCTAGCAGACCGCGCGCGATCTTCACTTAATCAACCTTGACTCTTTCCTTCTCCTCAAACATACTCTCACATTCATTCACTATACTACCATACATTTCGGGAGTTGAGAGCGTGAGTCGATTGGGGCAGTACATATTGGGGCGTTGATTCGCACGCATTCGAAAATCGTAATTTTTTCTGATAAATGGAAAAAATGTATTGATTCGTCACTATTTTTAATAGGAAAAAAAATCATAAAGATAGTTCACAAGACAACCGTTATATCCAGTAAAACGTATAATTTTTGCAGCAAAATAAACTGTTGTGCTTGAGGGTCAAACCGTTCTCCATTACAGTTTTTTTATGAATATAACTTTTCTTGCCCGCCAACAATTTTTAATCGAATTTCATGCTGCTGTTGCATTGACTTTCCTAAAAAATACTTTCTATTTGTTCAAATTGCCACTGAATATATTTCTTCATGTCATGCTTTTCGCTAGTTTAATAAAAATTGAAAGCATTACAAGTATCATTCATTTTTAACATTATCGTTGAATTTACTCTCTCTCTCTCTCTGTATCTTTATACTTCACTCAGTTTTGTTGACTATTTACATTCTGTTTAGATTCTTTGGTCTTCTCTGTGTACATTGTGTGTGTTTCCTTTACATTGTGCATTTGCTCAATTAACTTAAATGAACTACCGTTATAATTTGGCGTGTGTCAATAGGATTGACAAACAGAAAAATGGGAGTGCTGATAGGCCAATGTAATGGACTAGCACTTCACTTCTTCCTTCTCAGCCAAAGACGAGTGACAAGAAATCCATGTTACTCAAAGAATATTATTCGAAAAGTATGGATTTAGAAACACACTTTCCTCGTGTGATACTCTTACAATATTAGTATTTCTTTAGTGATAGTTATTACTAAATATTCATTAACGACATGACTATTTGACATTCTGCGTATTTTAGAGCTAGTTTGTGCAGTTTTTAGAAATATTCAAAAATTAAAAATCGCTACACTGTTTACCTCTGACCTCCATTAACGAAGTAATAAACTAACAAATAGCATCAAAGACGAAAAATCAAATTATTATTATCATTAATTACAATTACTATCATGTACTTTGCCGTTCAGTACAACTCCCACAAGGTTTTTTGTTTGTTTCTGCTCAACTTTCAAAATATTGGAAAGATGATATTTAAAGATACAAGATCATGTTTTTTTTACTTTATTAATATTCAAAATGCAAATCTTTGAAATCAATTATCTTAGGATATTTAAAAAACAATCCTCTTCATATGTTATATTGTGAGCTTAATTAGATGATACCAATCAGTACCAATCACGTTATCATTACTAATCGATATAAACTCCAATTATCAGGGTTTCCTTTAGGACTACCTCATGCTGGGACCTGAGTTTCCCATTGTCAGATGACCCACGCGCTCTTCATTCTCTTTGTATTCTCGTTCTCTCGATGACCTGCAGACGATCGGGAGGAGGGTTCATTGGAAGAAAAGGGAGGGGGCGTCTCTTCCTCCCTCAGTGTCGGAGACGCCGCTGGTTGCTGCTTCCAGAGGCCCCGGCCTCCCCCTCTCGCCCTCCGGCTCTGTTTATGGGCCCGTAAAACGCAGCCGTGTGCGCTGCCCGGCTGGGCACCGGCCAGGACGGCGGAAGGGCCAGGAACGAGCGATCCAGTTTAGCTGGGGGTTGGGCATTGGTTAGGTCGATGGCAACTAGTGAAGGCACGCAAGTTTATTTGGGAAGACGGTGCTAATTTATGTTCGGGTAATATAGATAGTTCACAGGATGGGTAAATGGCCGTGATGATGGTGTAGTGAGATGATGAAAAAAATTATTATGGCTATTATAGAATATTAGCATACCCGAGCGGGAACTCTGGCATGTTAATCCTTTCCCTATCCTTTCCATTAAGAAGGGGAGTTGTTAATGAATCGTGTTTATTTGTTAAAAATGTATAAATGTAACTTCGTAATCAATAATATCAAACAAAAATAAAAACAATGCAATTGGCGTTGGAAACATATTCAGTGTGACGTCATGGATACTCACAGCGACCACAGACACACGCTCCCGGCTCTGTTTTATGGAGTCCTTTGAAGAGGACGGTGTGCGCTGCGGCTGGCACTGGCAGGAGGGGAGGGCAGGAGAACGAGACGGATCCAAGTTTAGCTGGGGTTGGGGTGGTAAGGTCTCATGGCAATAGTGAGAGAGGCACTGGCACAAGCTTTATTTGGGAAGAGGTTGGTAATTTATGTTCGGGTAGATATAAGATAGTTCACAGGATGGGTAAAATGGCGTGATGATGGTGGTAGTGAGATGATGAAAAAATTATTATGGCTATTATAGAATCTGCATACCGAGCGGGAACTCTGGCTGTTGTAATTGACTTTTTCGTGAAATATTCCATGTAAGAGGGGGTTTTGTAATGAATCGTGTGTGATATATGTTGAAGTTAGGAGTAAATGTGAAGACTTCGTAGAATAAATGATCTAAAGAACCCTCAAAATAAAAGAAATGCAATTGGCGTGGATAAACATATTCAGTGTGAAGTGCATGGATTCAAGCGCCCACAGAGCACATAGGATTTCGGATAATTTAGTAACAGATAGAAATAACAATATATACACTTATATCAGAAAATTAAACCCGATAGCTCTGTACTACTATAATCCATTGATGCGGGAGGGATCCAAAACGCCGATTGAAGAATGGTTTTGATTGGTGTGAATTCGACGACCTACTTTTGAGGAAGCGGACAACAGCGCGCGTCACGTGACACACGAGAGTGATGTCAATCCGCTGAAGCTGCAACCATACGGAAGAGTTTATTTCGCACCCAAAAGCTCCCGTTACTGAACAGAACGGGCACAGAGAGGAGCTGGTTTGCACAAGTCGATCGCGCAGAGCGATCTTATCGATTGAAGATAAAGGTGAATCGTGGCACTCAACCTCTCCTCGGAGCACAGCACAGCATCGCTCCCCGTGACCGACAGTCACCCAAGGGACAAGAAAATACCAGCAAGAGCTTGAGGCTGCATTGGATGAGAACCTTTTTCCCGGCTCGAGAGCCTGGCTCGCAATATGCACCGTCTTGGCGCAAAAGCTTTTGTGCACACGCCCGAGGTTCTCCACGTCTCCAGAACCTGCCTACTGGCTCGTACACTCTGTTAATATAGGCGGAGGCACACGTGATCTACTAGTCACGACCTTTCCGTGGTTATAACAGTGAAAAGCTTCTATAAGCCGGAAGACACAAAGGCTTGTGTCTCCGTCTCCGCGTTCTTCTTTACGGGAAAAACCTACTTCTGGTGCGAGACTAATCGCAACAGCGTCCAAATCGGATGCAATGAGGCACGCCTGGCTAATAGTTAATTACATCTCCAGTATCCCATTTAGAATTTTTTATGGCAGGAGCATCCACAATAAAAATTCGTCACGCAATTAAACTCGTGCACTTGGGAGAAGTATGAACTTAACTCTTTATGTTTTTACATACTAGCCAACATCCAGTTACATATTTATTACATATATATACACAATTTACATATAAAAAACTAATTCCCTAAAACTCTAATTTTTACCTAACTTACATTATGTTCAACATTTTAAAATCTGCCTACCTATTTAAATTATATACAAATTTATACACCAATCAAATTATTTTACACTTCGTCAAAATGCATTCAAAAAAGCTATTTTACAACACAACTGAACTTTCTATGCTATCAGAGCTTCACTAGACCCAAAATTGTAGATAACACACATACACACATTCACAACATACACGTTTTCAAAAACAAACTTGTTAACATCTATAAATAATTTTTCCTATTAGATTCGGATACATACAGCAAGTGAGCCTAACTCAAGTGTAGAACAGCACGTCCGCACTCTCTCAGGCTCAGTTAGGTCAGGTGTATCAATAAAACGTGCCTGCTTTAAGGATCTTGCGTTAACGTGGATTTTTTCTTTCTTGTGAAGTGATATTTCAAGATGTGAGGCCTGGATTAAAGTGACATCCATTATGTGGGATTTTTACTTGAGGCAATTGTTCAAGCCGATACCAATGGTATTGTGGTGAGCGTTTTCTACCTTGTATTTTGCGCCTGTTTGACGAAGTATATATTTTCTACACTTCTGCAATGCCAGATATATTGGCCGCTGTCACTCTAGCGATGTGGTCGCAATAATCAGTATCCGTGAATTTTCGACTTAGGAGTATAAACCGGTTTCTTCTCCTGTATTATTCTGTGCCATAAATAATGCGATCCCGGATTTGAGACGCTATTACACCTGACCATAAAGTCCTTAATTAAATTGGGCCGCGTGAAGACGGTGTCGGTTGACATAGAGCGTTTCTCAATTTCTCAATGCCACCCTCGCTTCTGGCGACCATTTTCAACCTTGGCCTTGCCGTTGTCGACCTGCAATAGAGTCCGGTTAAATGGTGCTGAGATAGCTCGCATATGGAATAAATTTCTGTAATACCCGTCAGCCGGAGAAAGCACGTACTTGTTTATTGTTTGTGGTATAGGATGCTCTTAATTGTTTTTCACCTTGGCCTCTACTGGCGCAAATGCCATTAGCAACCAATGTCCCAGGATATTGCAATTCTTCGTGCATATTTACATTGCTCGGCTGCACATGCAACTTCGCTTTCTCCCATATTAGAAACATCGTGGCTCAAGATGTTAAGTGGTTACTTGCCAATGTGTCTATAGATGGCGATGTCTCTAGATATGGGACTCGCAAATTCTTGAACAATCCCGCTACAAGGCTGCCCTATTCCTATACACGGTAAGGCGCATTTTTAAGTCCGAAAGGTAATCTTATGGCCTAATACGGCCAAAGCTGCGTACAGAACGCCGCATATCTTGGCTCTTGGGCGTGAAGCGTATCTGGTGATAAAATTTTGCAGATCCAATGAGTGATAATCTTAGGCTGCGCACAGATTCTATCTTCCTCCATTTGGCAAGGAAAATACTCCGATTATAATTGTTAAGCTTCCGAGTAGTCGATGCACGGGCGGTTTCGACCCGGTGCCTCCACATAGAATCATTGGGGAAAGCATATCAGAGTCACTATCTCATTATGTTATCGCTACGTAACATTTTTCGCGATTTCTTCCTGCAGTATTTGGATTGAGGGGCGACATTCGATAAGGCGCACTCGTACTTTTTCGATCGTCGTAATTCGGATGTCCATGGTGACAATCCGTCAACCCTGGCCTATTTGAAAGATATATGCTTTGTATTTGATAATAAATGAGCAAATTTAATAGGAACTCGTCTTCAACTTCCGTCCTTGAAGTCGTAACTGTAAGGTTAAGGCGTATTTATCAGCTCGTCTTCCTCGATTTCCAAAGTTGAAGCTACGATCTGCTACTAATTTAGATATCTGTCCGCTGCACGTACGCTTTCAGCAATGTTAACGTGTAGATAGCCTTCCTTTTTCCCCGCATCAGAACGAGTAAGTTCGTGGTCCGATTTTTTTCTACACTTCTCCCGCCTATCCATTGTACTGATAATTTCTTTGCGATTCCGGAGCCAAAGACACCCGGTCGGCCCCACGGCGCGATTCTCTGTGTACAGTCGTCGATCGTACCAAGTTTTTCTCTTTTCCTGCTCGTGAACAAGCTTTCGTGTGCTAATTCGCGACATTTTTTGTAGTTATTTAATTAGCCTAAACAATATTCGACGACAGAATTTTCGTTCCTCATATCTCGCCCGTAATTTGTTCGTATAATAAAGTATGGTGTTTCTAGATTATCATAAACTAATTAGCTGGGTGAAACGGGCTCTCGTGGCACGTGCGTTTCTCACGCAAATAGAATCGCTGGCAGTGATACTCCCACTCTCCGTCCTGACTTCTAACATAAACAGTGATTATTAATCTATTCATCGTCCTATGCACGGCGTTCGATAGGATTAGATTGCGGGTGGTAGGAGCGAATTGGCTTACTACGTCTGAGATATCAAAACTTCCTAGCATTCCCTGTATAGAGTCTTGTAAAGCACAACGTGCTCTGGTCGGCGTTTGTAATCTTCAGGGAATCCAATGCGACTGAATAATTTTAACAAGCCACTGGATGATTAAGTTTGTCGAATTGTAAGGTCTGTAATGGAATAGCTTCCGGATATCCTGGATGGATAAACAACATGGACGTACACAAAAATGAATTTAGTGGGAGCCTCTGGACTTATCAGAGAGAATGCAAGTCACAACGTATATTCGACTATTAGAAATTTGCCAAGACTTCGTTATCGCGGAAACTTACGTCACACGGTGTGCTTTTTGCGATCAATTGACCTTGCCATAGGTATCATTGTGCACCCATGAGATGTTTAATTATGTCTCCATACTCCATGGAAACAAACGAGCCAAATCGAAAAATATTCGCAGAGACATAGCATCGTTTGCTTTAGTGCACCTAAGTTGAGCATCTCGCGGTCATGGCAAACACTTTCAGATATGGATGGCCCGATATTTGAGTGGGAACCATACATATTAAAATTTTCACCGCGCTTGCTGTGTTGGGACGAGTGACAAAATACTCAAGTTTTTTAACGGATACGCATCTCGAGAGACCTGTTTCTGGTTCACGTGCTCCACTACGTGTCATACAATACTTTAATCTCCTGTCATTTCTGTTGTGTGACGCGGGCAAGACGTTCTGGCTAAGTTTTTGAGTTCTTCACTTGGGGATTCCAGTAACATGAACTTTCAATCTTTTACACTGCATAGCTTCCTGAGGAATTCACTGAACTGTACTTTTATTACACTGGTTTTCGCAAAGAAGGGTTCCTGAGCCGCTTGAGCCTGCCACCTCCCTCACGCTCAACTGGAGCCGGTTTCAGGGCTTTATAGACAGTGTAGTTCCGGCGCAACTAATTGTGGCTCAATAAATCTGCTTTACTTCTTCCAATAAGCGGCTGTTCGATTGGACGTAATAAGTAATATCCTCGTACATTCGCGAGTAAGACGGCAGCTCTCGTCACGACCTTTCCGAACGGTCCTTCTATCTTGACTTCTGCTACGGGAGATTGCGTTTGCTGAGGCATCCAGTGGCTGGCAAAATCACCGCTTCTCGTCAAATTCTCGTCTCTGATGATTTCTCGTTTACAATATCAACGAGCGCGCTGATCTTCGAATTTCCCTGCTATTACGTTAATTCTCCTCACTCACGTGCGGTTAAAGCAATTCTTCTAGCCGTTTTTGTGGTTCCGCTACATGAAGTTCATCCTTTCCCGCTCCGCGGGTGCTGCTGGGACATTCTGCAATCATTGATCGACCGACCCAACATGTAACACACCTTTTCCGTTGTACTGGACTTCTCATAATGGCCTGTCACGGTTTCTTACGCTGATTCTCCTGATTTCAAGTGCTTTGACTATGGCTTGCTCGCGCTCGTACATGTTCCGTGAGGTTGCGATCGTTACCTGTACTTTTAATATGATATCGCAGTTCTCCAGCCTGACCTAAAAGTTATTTTCATAAAATTATCTAGCTTACGAGCTACTCCGAGGGTACTAAATTCCCATCATCAAATAAAATGCTCTTGATTTCGATAGGCACACGGCGTTTCAGTTGATCCGTTACATTAATTCATTAACTCTTCAAGAACGTATGGTGTCTAATCAGCTACCCACTTTTACAATAATTTTGCACTCATCGGTATAATATTCCAGGTAATATGCGGTTTTACAATGTTTCGTGAACAATTATCGAAAAACTTACTCGGCATTGAAATTGATACATTTCCAATGCCTATATTAATTCGGAATTTCTATCCTCTACTTGCGCTTCTAAGGTAAGCGACGCATTTATCTGATGTGGGAGGCAGTCCATAAGATTTGCCACCATCTTCTTCCGGAATTTCTAATTGTTCGGCTGAACTTCGGGAACACATTCAAGAATGCGTATGTCGTAGTTAATCATCTCGTCAAGACGTAATCCCATGCGAAAATTAGATAGTAGGTTTTTTTTTTATTGCCGTTTTAAAAGCGTAGATGAAAACATACATATACTCACGGAGGAGGAGGAAGAGAGAAGAATAACGGCCTGAAAAAAATACGGATTTCTGAAGTTGTTTCGAAAGTCAGGCCGAACATTAATAATTCGGAGAAGAGTAGGGTTGGAAATCTTATGGGACTGCTCCCACATCAGATAATCGTCGCTTACTTTCAGAAGGCAATAGCGTAAGGAGATAGAATAATGCCGAAATTAAAAAGATTATAAGCTTATTGGAAATGTATACAGAAAGATTCCAATGCCGAGAAGTTTAGACAATTGTTCACGGAAAATGTAAAAGCGCAAATATTACCTGGAATTTATACGCGAGGGAGTTGGCAAAATTTTGTAAAGAAGTGGGTAGTGGATTTAGACATCCACCATCGTTTGAAGAGTTAATGAATTTAATTTGTACGAGATCAACTGAAGAATGCCGTGTGATTCCGGATAATCAAGAAAAATCAAGAGAGCATATTTATTTGATGAGTGGGGGGAATTTTAAGAGTACGCTTCATGGAGTTCAGCTCGTAGCTAGATAATTTATGAAAATAATAGCGGCAGGCTTGAAACGGTCCAACATTTAAACGGGAGTAACAGGATAACGGCAAGCGGTCGCCATGTCTAGAGAGCGCGGAGTCGAAGCCGATGACTCAAAAAAGGGCACATTGAAAATTCAACCGGGAAAATCAGGCGGTAAGAAAACTGTAAGAGACAAGGGCCGCTTATGAGAAGCCAGACAGAGTATTGCCTTTCGTCAGCGGAAATTTGTTAACACGTTGGTCTTACAGAAGAGGGTCGGTCGAAAAATTCACGAAAAATTTTTTGCTGTTTTATTAAGGGTGTGACTATGAAGTGCGCTAAGAGAAATGCCCGCAATGCGGCCGCGGATGGCGGAAGGAGAATGAAATCATGTAGCGGAACACAAAAAACGGGCTAAGGAAATGGACTTATTAACGCGCGTGAGTAGGGAAGAATTAACGGTTGTAAATAAATGCAGGGAAAAATATCTTAGAGGGACTATTGTGGTTTGCAATAACGACCGTGAATCCAGGCGAGCGTCGTTTGATATCTGCGATAACAGAGAAAATTACATAAACAGAGGACACGAGAAATTTGCGGATTTATGTGAAAAGAAAGGTGGTGAATCTTTGGCAGTATCCACTGGATGAGCCATCAGCACGCAAATCTCACCGGTAGCAGAATCATATTGAGTAGAAATTAAATAATATTTCAGGACGTTCGGCAGAGTGAAAAGGTACGTGACGAAAGAGCTTCTTGATCCGATACCTCGCGAAATGTGGCAAGAAGAAAGGGATATTACTTATTCCGGTAAATCGACAGCCATCAAGCGTTATTGGGACAAGGAAGATAAGGCAGGATTTATTTGAGTGGCTCATTGCTAATTATGTTCGCAGCGGTTAACACAAACGGTCAATAAGCTAGTGAAGGATGAATGAAGAAACGGCGGCAAGTTGACCGGCTTTAGAGTGAGATTAGGAAAAAAAACGGGCGACGGTGGCAGGGCTCAACCGGAAGCCAGGAGACACTTCTTTTGCGAAAGAGTTGCTAGAGACAAAGATACAGATCAGGAGAATTTCGAGGAACACACCTAGATTAGTTGAAAAGGGATGCAAAGTGCAGGTGTACTGGATTTCCCAAGTGAAGGAACTCAATAATGTTAGCCAGAAACGAGTTTGCGCGTCACAACTAAATCGACAGGAATTAAAGTATTGTATGACAGTAGCGCACTATTGGTGACAGAAAACAGGGGAGATGCGTATGTTCGTTAAAACAGATAATTTTTGTATCGGTTCAAGACATAGAGAAGCGCGTGAAAAATTTTAATTATGTTATGTGTTCCATAATATAGGAGCAGCCATTCTGAAAGTGTTGCCATGAACCGCGAATGCTCACTTAGGGTGCACTAAAAGATTGCGAGTATGTCGCGAATATTTTAATTGCCTACGTTGTTTCATGGATATGGAGACATATTTGAAAAATCTTTGCGATTGTGTGCAAAAGGTATGACTAGTAAATGATAGCAAAAAGGCACCGTATGTACGCGATAAGAAGTCTTTTGCAAAAATAATATCGATGTGTTGGACCTTCCTGAAAGTCGAGAGTGAGCACAAATTCAATTTTGAGTGGCATTTGTTTAGCGTCCAGGATATCCGGATGTAGTTCCGATTACAGATTACATCAGAAACTATCATCAGTGCGTTGTTAAAATTTATCAGTCACGCCATATAGGATCCTAAGGAATTACAACGGACCAAGGGCACGTGCTTACAAAGCATCTAACAGGGAATTTGCTAGGAAGTTTGGGATAACCCCTGAGTAAGAAGTTAGCCCATCACCCGCTCTAATCTCTAATCGAACGGTGCATAGAGATGAAATAAGATTAATTAAAGTGTATTATGTTTTAAGCGAAAGGTGACGGAGTGGGAGGATCAGTGAGGGCTTCTAATTAGTGCGTTGAGAACACGTGCACGAGAGCTGGTTTCACCCAGATGAATTAGTTTAGTGAGGAATCTCGAACACACATAATCTTTTTTACGAACGAAATTACGGGCGAGGATGATGAGGAAGAAAATTCTGTCGTCGATATGTGTTTAGGCTAATAAATAGACACAAACATGTATGCGAAATATTAGACAAGAAAAGCTTGTAAGAAGCAGGAAAGAGAAAACACTTGGTACATCGAAACGAGCTGTACAACAGAGAGATAATTCACGCCGAGGCGACCCGGGTGCTTCGTGTTGGCTCCGAATCGCACAAAGAAATTATAGTACAATTAGGATAGGGGCCGGAGAGAGTTGTAGAAAATAAAATTGCCGAACTACTCTGTTTCTGATGCGGGGAAAATAGAAGGGCCGTATCTACCACGTTAGTATGCTGAAGCGGTACGTCAGCGGCAAGAATATCTATATTATGTAGCAGAATGTATTGTCAACTTTTGGATAATCGAGGGAAGACGAGCTGGATAAATAACGCGCGGTAAACTGACAGTGAGACTTCGAAGGTACGGAAGTTGAAGGGACGAGTTCGCGTATTAAATTGCTTCAATTAATTATCAAATACAAGGCTTCATATTTTCAAATAGGCGAGGTTGACGATGTGTCACCCATGTAATCGAATGACGACCCGAATCGAAAAAGGTACGAAGTGGCCTTCTCGAATGTCGCCTCGTTCAATCCAACATACTGCGGAAGAAATCGCGGAAAATGTACGTAGATAATAATTGAAATAGGTGATCTGATTATGCTTCGCCAATGATTATTGTGGATTGACCGGGTGAAACCGGTCGTGCACGATATCGGAAGTTTACGCATAATAAAACATCGGTAGTATTTTACTCCCGCAATTACATGGAAGGGAGAATGATGAATCGTGGGTGCGCTCAAGATATATAAAATTGGATCTGGAAATTTTTTCACATAGATAATACGCTCACTGAAGCCAAGAAAGAGCGAGAGATATGACGGCTATTATGTACGAGCTTTGGCACGATTGCTATTTAAGATTCTTTCTGAATTAAAATCGCGCCTACCAGTATAGAGGAGAATTTGGCAGCTTTGCTAGCTGGGATGTGCAGAATTGCAGTCATATCTAGATGACATCGCCATCTATGTGAACACAGTGGCAAGACTTAGAAATTTGGAGACGGTTTTCTAATATTAGAGAAAGCGAGTTGCATGTGCACCGAGAAATGTGAGATAGCACGAAGATGTGGAATACTGGGGTAGAGTGTGTGAGTTGTATGGTATTTTTGCGGGCCAGTAAGAGGCAGGTGAAAACAATTAAGGAGCATCCTATACAAAACAAAAAACAAGTAGTGCTTTTTTCTGGGCTGACGGGGTATTTAAGAGGCAAGTTATTCCGATTTGCTGAAGTATATCAGACACCAAATTAACGGACTTATTGCGAGGATCGCGAACAGCAGGGCCAGGTGAAATGTTGCAGAATGCGAGGTGCATTTGAGAAATGAGAAACGACTCCTAGATGTCACGAACAGTCCTTCACAAAGGCCAAAATTTTAATAAGGACTTTATCGTGCAGTGGTGATGCGTCAATAGAGGGTATCTGCATTATTTTGGTCACAGAAAGACAGGGAGAAGAAAAACGAGGTGTTTATACTTAAGTGAAAATTTCACGGATACTGAGTTTAATTGCGATCCACGATCAGAGAGTTAGAGATGTAGCGCAATTTTGAGCATTGCAGAAGTTAAAATATTAACTTAGAGGAAGCAATAATAGGTAGAAATAGACAACATATCCTTGGTATGGTTGAACAATTGCTCAAGTAAAAATCTAGATTGAAGCGATGTCACTTTTAATTCAGGTACAATTCTTGAATTATTCAAAGAAGGAAAAAATCAGTTAACGGCAAAGATGGCCTTAAGCAGGATGTTTTATTGATACAGCTGGAAGACTGAACTGAGCTGAGAATCGCGGGAAGGGCTACAACTGGAGATTTTGGGGATCTTGATTGTATTGTATGAATCTACAGGAAAATTATGTTATATTAACAAGTTGTTTTTTGAAAATGATTGTTTGTGAATGTTGTGTAATTTATGTGGTTGATGTACAATTTTGGGTATAGTGAGCTTGATAGCATTGAAAGTTCAGGGGTGTTGTAAACATAGTTTTTTGTTGAATGAATGACCGAGTGTAGAATTAATGTGATGTGTAGATAAATTGTATATATGATAAATATAAGGTCAGAATTTAAGATGTTGACCATATGTATAAGTTAGGTAAAAAAACTAGAAGTTTTTGGGAAATTTAGTTTTTGTAATATGTAATTGTGTATTATAGTTATGTAATTTAATATGTAGAACTAGGAGTTTTTGTCTAGTATGTAAAACTAAGAAGAGGTAAGTTCAATACTTCTTCCAAGTTCCGAGTTTTATTGGTGATGGTCTAATTTTTTATTGTGATGTCTCCTGCATAAAAAAGATTCTAATGGGATATGGAGATGTATGTATGTATTAGCCAGCGTGCTCATGGCCATCTATTTGGGGACGCTTGGTTGCGTGATTAGTCTCGCCACAGGAAGTAGGGTTTTTCCGTAAAGGAAGAACGCGGGAAGACGGGAGACAATCCTTTTGAGGTTGTTTCTGAGTTATAAGAAGACTTTTCACTGTTATAACAAGCGGGGGTGGCGTGACGTAAGTAATCACGTGCCTGTCCTATATAAAAGAGTATGTACTGGAGCAGTAGGACGGTCTGTGAGCGGTGGGGGAACTCGTGCGTGATGCAAAAAGTTTGCGCCAAGAGGTGCAAATAGCGAAGCCAGTCTCGGAGGCTGGAGTCATTAGTTGACGAAGGCTGCGACTTTTGTCTTGGGTGACTGGTCACGGGGAGTCGATGCTGATGCGTGCTCTGAGGTGCAGCGTGTATTGAGATGCAGATTCACGCCGATTTCTGAATCGGTAAGATGCTCCTGCATCAGAGGAAACAGCGTTGGTGCGGCCAGAAAGAGGACTGTATTGTGTCGCAGCGTGACATCGGTCAGTATAGGTTTTGTGCGCGCTTTCAAAAGTAGGAGTTGGCGAATGCCCAATCAAACACTTTCATCGGGTTTTTGGATGCTCCGCGATCAGGATTGTAAGGATTATCAAGTAGGGTTTTAAAGGTGATTATAGTGTATATATTTGTTTGTTTTCCTTGTTATAAATATATTTGTTTACAAAC
>BOPP01000232.1:1489859-1512992 GCA_017312745.1 Gryllus bimaculatus | reverse complement strand
CCACAGGAAGTAGGTTTTTCCGTAAAGGAAGAACGCGAAAATTGACGTCTTAGTAGCGCGTGAATCTTTTTCCGAGCTTTACCGGAACAACAAGCTTTTATCTAATGAGGAAAAAGAGCTTTATCCTATTTCTCTAATCTACAATTCCGCCAGAAAATTGTCGAGCTAGACCTTGTTTTGCGCAGATGAAACGATAGCAACGAGATCTACTCGTGGGTCCAAAGACCTCTCGCGCGAATATTTATTAACAGGAGTTCTACCTGACGTGCGACGTATCACTTGAACTTGAGCGAGTTGTGACTGGTAGAGCGAGCAAACCATACAGTAAGCTCGATGCACTATATCATCTATGCGACATACCACTGAAAAACATATTCTACACACACAGACGTGGTTCGTAGACATTCTATTGCGTGTGCGATGTTCAGGAAATATAGAGTACTTCTTTTTCGAATATTTCAATAAAAAATGCAGAAGTCCTGATATTTGTATATAACTAGAGTTAAAAGACTTCATCGTAGTGTCGTACCTGTTAAGACGCAGTTTGTGAAATATATCCCACTATCAATCAGTGCCCATGATACGTCTATATCGTACATAATAGAGTTTCTACTGCTGAAGCCTGGAGAGATCTATAACACTTATCACCCAAAAGCAGAACGGATACTAATCGATAGTCATTAAGCACAACTTCTAATATCTTGTTTAAGAAGTCAGTGAATCTTGACGGTATGCACAAAAGAGCTCGTTGAAAAATGGCAGTTTAACCACGCAGCAGAATTATCCGTATGGCGAGAAATGTATGACATAGTTATTGAGTCTATCGCGCAAATAGTTATAACCCCATAATTTTTGCATTTTACCGTATGGAAAACGTAATCGAAAATCTCCATCGGTTGAGCAGAAGTTATCGAAAACAATACAATTTCACTAATTGTATTGTCCATAAAATTCGAGGCATCCATATCTATTCTTACCACAGAGAAAGACAATGCGTGGTGTACTAGTCACAATAATCGCATCGTATATACTTGCCGTTCGATCTCGATGAGACAGTGCAGCGAAGCATGTGCTGTTACAGCTGTGTGTAACCACACGAAAGAAACAATCACTTACCTAACTCTCAAACACCAGCCTTATCAAACACTATAAACATATCTCTACCACAGCAGACGTCGCCGTGTTTCGAAATTCATGCGTAGGTTACGACACGAAGCGTCACTTCTTTTGTCCGTACCCTCAACACAAAAATCAGACCCTTTACAGACACAAATCAGGAAAAGAACATGATCTAGATTATATCGGACGAGCTGCTAAGAGAAGCAGCGAATTATGTAAAATGAACGCTCTATCTTTCAAGTAAGGCCCTACCGTGACTTCTTCATCAGAGAATTACCATCTACATATCTACAACGTAGACGCGGATTCCAAAATCTAAGACTAATGACTCCTTCGCTTATATTGAGTAATCTGCTAAAATGTCCTAGGTCTGAAACTTAGTAGCAAATGGTTAGACTATATACAGAAGTTGGTATCAACAAGCTCGATGCTATAGTTGTTCAGTGTGGCTGCCGAAAGAGAATATTATAGTAGCAAGCGATAGTCAATCATGCCAGGGTGAAACCTTTAGCATGAAACCGAAGTTTTTTTTGAAAAATGATGGTTAATGCGAAAATAGCTTAGACTAGTGATTCGACGCATCACTGTCAATAACCTGTACGAGCGTAGAATGATCACATGCTTTATTGCTCAAAAGCCCATAAAGTGCCGTTTCAGAGAGAGATAGACAGAAATGCGGCGAAACCGTGTCGATCTAGCCAAATAAAGAACGAGCTTCTGTACGATATTCATATAATGAGCGATATATATCTCAGAGCACCAAGAACAGGAGTAACCACAGCATCGATTCTGCAAAAGATAGTACCGCTAGCCACTCTATGAATGTAAAAACGATGTGTGTATAAAGCTCCAATCATCCACAGGACGTTGAGTCTTATCGTTAATATGAGAGTCTTTTTGAAGAGTGCACACGCGGACACACGTAGTCTCCTATTGACCGGCATTTCCTGAATGCGCGAGTTAGATATACGAAAATGTAGAAGCTGTAGCACGGAACAATCATATAATTATAGAATACGAGTATATACGTAAATTTCTCGCTCTCTAAACGAATTGTAAGATTAGCTAGGTATGGTTACATAAGATTCTTATAATTCTTCGTAAAGACTCCCCACTAATCTCATTCATACATGCTGCGTTAAACCTTATGGCACGTGCACAAACAGAACATACTAATCGCTTTTTATGCTGTAATTTTGTGAAAGTCTGGACGATATATATAATGTCGAATCAAAAATAGGTTGCTAATTATGGAACTGATAGTTTACTCCTCACAGAAGATTGTGCGCAGTAATAAGTACTTTCTGGGACGCGAGATATTTCACGGACACACATATTTGACTATAAAGCAAACAATATAACCCTGATATTATATATCCCAAGAGGAGAGAGACTAGCTATACTTCTACTTTTGAAAGAAATGTCGCCGCGAATAACTGAATATAGTTACCATACAGTGATTGAGGAGATCCAATTGGAAGTTTTTATCTAAATAACAGCGAGTCTCAGATCTATGGAGAGATCCAACTGCGCGTGACATTATCGAATACTCATCCATGAGAATCCGATCTGACTAATCAACTTTTGACATTTTGAAACGAAGGAGGACAGAAAAGGCAGAAATACTTAATATCTCAAAAAACTATCCACTAATAAACATTATTCTACACACACAGACGGTTTCGAAATTCATTTCTTGTTTTCGGAAAATGTCTTTCTTTGTCGTATTCCAGATCAGAAGATAACTCTTAGAGCCGTAGTGATGATGACACTGTATAATATGATAAATATGATATCTAATTTATCTTACTGCAGTGAACTAGCGAATTAATCCGGAGTTCATACACTTATTATCAAAAAAACACTATACTGATAACCGGCAAGTCGCATATTCATCGGCTACAGAGCACCTTAGATAGATTTTGCACTCATGACGAACGAGCAACCCACTACATTCGTCTCTTACATAAGGCAAACCCGTGGCAGTCCAAAAGAATGTGCATCTGCGCGTTGGATCAACAGAAAGAGGGTATCCAGAAACGGCTCTGTCTAGTGCAAACTGAAAGCCAAGTACATAGCGAAATTTTACGTACTGAAGTTGCGTGCGTTCCAGTTTTGTCCTAGTCTAACTAGACGAATACCACAGCTTTGTGTATATATCTCTCTCGCAAGCGCCCGCGAAAATAGGTTCCAGCTTGACATAAGTGGATTCCCATTAAAATTTCGACTAGGACTCGGTTTTGTTCAAAAAAAAGTCCGAGTGTTTCGTGTGTTCGCGAGGAAAACAATACGCGCGCTAAGATAATTCTCGTATTCTAACCAGCTTCTGTTGATAAACTATCGAGAGAGAAGAGGATACCAAGTAAACATATCTCTCAAGAAAGAACTTCCACAATAAATAGAACGAGAATAATTTCTACAGCAAGCAGCGAGAACAGTTGTCCTCAATAGTATTTCTATTCTTGCTGTCGAGCGAAGTATATAATCGTCATGATTTCCTATGTATAGCACCAAAAGAGATAGCAGAGTGCCTGGTTTGAGACAATTACAATTGAAATGCACATCTACATGCATTCTCTACTCTAACTTCACCGCAATTGTAAAATAGCTACAGTCGATAAAGCTAGTGCAAAATCATTCTAGATAAGCATATATCAATGCCACGAGGTCTGCACACTGTGTCAAGCTCTAGAACAGATAGCATGTATCTGTGCTCGCTACTCTCCCGCGATCGCGAGCGGAGCCGAATAAGTGTCTGAGCTGACTATATTCACAATAGTGGAATGTGCTGAGCAGCCAATCGGCGAGTTTCACTCTGCAAGAGTTTTGGGCGAAATTTACGCATTTGTGAGAGCGAATAGTGCAGGATTTTAGTTCAAGCCCTTCATCCAGTTGCCACCACAACCCACCCTTTAATCGAAAAATAGATTTCACTACTGGAATTTACACAAACCCTGCGGTGCCCTAAAACCCCGCTGAAACCTTGCTGTCTCACATATGAAAAGCACAGTCCATCTTTGCGGGTCCAAATCCGCGAAATTTCGTCGATCGTCGTCGTCGAAACTTTACTATTTTGTAACACAAGAAAGAAACATAACATATATCAAAAACTATCCACTATAAACATTTCACACACACAGACGTGTTTCGAAAATTACTTGTTCGAAATGTCTTCTTTTCGTATTTCAATAAAAAATGAGACCTGTAGAGACAATAAATGAAAGTATCAATTTTCGTAACTCTAAACGAATTGTAAAGATTAAGCTATATTCAATGGCTATATCTTCAAACTGCTTCATGCTACAGCGCTGAAACTTGCACTCAAAACAGAACATACTAATCGCTTTTATCTGAGTTTTTGTAAAAGTTGCTGACGTTTATCACAAATGGGTTGAAAATGCAGTTTCCGCACAGAATTTGTGGCAAATTTTACGTTTGTTGCGTGTATTGCCATTTACCGAAAAACGAAGCTTTTAAATCGAAAAATAGATTCACTTACTGGATTTGCCATATAAAATTCAGCTAGACCTTGGTTTCAAAAACATCCGTGTCGGGTCCAAAAATCGCGAAATTCTCGTCGAATCATGATCACGAAACTTTACTTTTGTAACACAAGAAAAGAAACCTACATATCTCAAAAACTATCACTATAAACATATTCTACACACACAGACGATGTTTCGAAATTCATCTTGTTTTCGGAAAATGTCTCTTTTTCTAATTTCAATAAAAATGAGACCTGTAGATACATTAAATTGAAAGTATCTTAATTTTCGGACTCTAACGAATGTAAATATTACTATATTCAATAGGCTATATCTTCTAAACTATTATCATGCTACAGCCGCTGAAATTTGCATTCAAAACAGAAAACATACTCTTCGCTTTAATCTGGATTATTAATAAGTCTCGGCGTTATCACAAATGCGTTGAAAATGCAGTTTCCAGCACAGAGTTTGGGCGAAATTTACGTTAAGGCGTGTATTTTAGCCCATTTTACTGAGAAACGTAAGTTTTTTTTTTTGAAAAATAGGTTTCACTATATATCGCCATAAAATTCGAGCTAGGACCGTGGTTTTCAGGAAATACTATCCGTTTCGGGTGCAAAATCGCGAACAATTCGATCGGAGTCCCATTGCGATCGGACGAATCATAATTACATTTTTTAACACAAGAAAGAAAACCTGCACAGTATCTCCAAACAACTATCCACAACATAAACAGATTCTAGCCACACACAACGTTTTTATCAAATTCACCTTCTTGTTTCGTAACACCCTCTTTTTCGTATTTCAATTATAAAAATGAGCACCTTAGAGATATTAAATTGAAACGAATCTAAATTTTCTGTACTCTAAACGAATTGGAAATATTAGCTACTACTTCAATGCAAGCCTCTACAGTATCTTCTAACTGTGTTTCTTCTGCTATACAGCGCTGAAAACCTCGCACCTCAAACGACCAGCATAAAACTAATACAACTTCTTATCTGAGAATTTTTGTAAAAGTTGCTACGATTATCACAAAAACGAGTTGGGACTTTCTGAAAATGCAAGTTCTCCCAGCACAGAGTTTTGTGGCAAATTTAACGTTTGTTGCGTGTATTTTGCCACTATACTTGCAATAAAAACACAAAAGCTATTTAATTCCGACAGCAAAAACAGCTTATTGCGCTACTGGATTGCGCCATAAAATTTCGATCGATAAAAGACTTGGTTGTCTCAGAAAAAACAATTCCGTATGGGTCCGAAATATCGCGAATATTTCGTACGATTCCATGATCAACAACAAACAGTCTAACCATCTTTGTTAAACACTAAGAAGAGAAACCACATATCTCAAACACGTATCCACTATTAAACATTATTCTAACACACCACAGACGTATGTCTCAAATTCAAAACTTGTTTCGGAAAAATGTCTTCTTTTTCGTATTCCAATCAAAAATGTAGACTGTCAGAGAACATTAAATGAGAAAGTATCTAATTTTCGTACTCTAAACGAATTGTAAATATTAGCTATATTCAAGAAAGCACTATATCTCTCTAAAACTATTCTGCTACAGCGTAATTTGCACTCAAAAAAAAAACTACCTTCGCTTATCTGGTCGAGCAAAAGTGTTTCTGGCGTTATCACAGAATGGTTGAAAACCATGCAGTTTTCAGCACAGGAGTTTTGGGCGAAATTTACGTTTAGGCGTGTACTTTTGCCATTTACTGAGAAACGAAAGCTTTCGATAAAAATAGTTTCACTACTATATCGCCATAAAATTCGAAGCTAGGACCGTGTTTATCCAAAAAACATCGTTTCGGGTCCAAATCGCGAAATTTTCGTCATCTTACATTTTTAAACACAAGAAAGATACCTACATATCTCAAAAACTATCCCTAAATAAAACATAATTACTAACACCACACAGACGTGGTGTCGACATTACATCTTGTTCGCCAGAAAATGTCTTCTTCTTTCGTATTTTCAATAATAAAAAATGGAGACCTTGTAGAGACATTAAAGTAAAAGCTATCTAATTTTTCGTACTCTAAAACGATTGTAAATATTAAGCTACATTCAAAAAGCTAGTATCTTCTAAAACAATATTCATGCTATCAGCGCTGAAATTTGCACTGCAAAAAAGAACATTATCTCTTCGCTTTAATCTGACGTCCGACCAAACAAGTGTCTGCGTTATCACAAATGGGGTGAAAACTTGATTAGCAAGTATTCCACGTCTACACGAGTCCTCAATGCGGCAAATGTACGTTTAAGGTCGTGTATTTGCCATATACTAAGAAAACGAACTTTTATTCCGGAAAAGATAAAGGTTTCCTCACTACTTATTCAGCCCATAAATTTCCAGCGAGGACACGTTCGTCTTCAAATAAAAACACCCTTTTCGGTGCACCAAATCGCCGACGATTCGTCGTATCACATGACCGACGAATCTTTACATTTGTAAACAACAAAAAGAAGACCTACATTCTCAAAAAACTATCCACCATAAAACATATTTACCCCACACTGACTGGTCAAAATTCATCTCTTGTTTCGGAGAAATGTCTTCTTTTTCGTATTCAATATAAATTAACCTGTAGAAGACAATTAAATTAAAAGGATCTAATATTTCTACTCTAATAACGAATTGTAAATATTTTATCTATATTCAAAATCGCTATATCTTCAAAACTATTCATCTACAGCGCTGAAATCGCCACTCAAAAACAGAACATACTTTTCGCTTTTAATCTGATTATTTACCAAAAGTGTCTGGTTTTATCTACATAGTCAAGGTTCAGAAAACGCAGTTTATCAGCCACAAGAGTTTGGCGAATTTAACGTTTTAGAGGGCGTGTATTTTGCCATTTAGCGTGAGACAACAAGCGTTTTTTTCGAAGAAGAATAGGTTTCACTTACTATATTCGCCATAGAAGAATTCGAGAGCTAGGATACCGTTGATTTCAAAAACACCTAATTTTCGTGCAAAATCGCGTAATTTCGTCATCCGTGATCGACGAATCTTTACATTTTTTTTTTATAAACAAAAAGGGTGGAAAAGAACACGATAAAAAACCCCTTTAACATTAAATTTTTTTTTTCTTTCCAAAAAAAAAAAACCTCCACTATTTAAAAAAACCCCCCAATTCTCACCCCCCCCAAACCAACCCCCCCCCCCCCCAACAGGGGGGGGGGGGGGAAAAAACCCCCGTTGGGTTTTCGGGAAATTCAATCTTGTCGGAAACTGTCTTCTTTTTCGTATTCCATTTAAAAAATGAGACCTGTAGAAAGACATTAAATTGAAAGTACTAAATTTTCGTTACTCAAACGGAACTTAGTAACAAAAAAAATATAAAAAAAAAAAAAAAAAATATTAGCTGTATAATTATAATAACTCATCAATCTTCTAAGACTATTCATCATACAGACGCTAGAAATTTGCACTCACAAGAAGAAACATACTTTCGCTTTAATTCTGATCTTAGCAAAAGTGTCTGGCGTTAGTGAGCAAATGTGTTCTGAAAATTGCAGGTTATCCAGCACAGAGTTTTGGCGAAATTAATCGTGTTAGGGCGTGATATTTTCATTTTTCCGAAAAACGAAGCTTTTATTCGAAAAATAGTTTCAACTACTATATTCGCCATAAAATTTCGAGCTAGGACCGTGGTTTCAAAAACACCCTTTTCGGGGTGCTAAAATCGTCGAAATTTCTCGGAATCGAATCCATCACCGACGAATCTTTACATTTTTTAACAACGAAGAAAGAAATCCTAAATAATCTCAAATAACTTAGATCTACAATAAACATATTCTACACACACAGACGTGTTTCGACAATTCTCATCTTGTTTCGCGAAAATGTCTCCTTTTCGTATTTCATAAAAAGTGAGACGTAGCAGACATTAAATTGAAAAATCTAATTCTTCGTACATCCTAAACGAATTGTAAATATTTAGGTCTTATATTCAATAGGACTAATATCTTCACGGTATCATGCTTACAGCGCTGCAAACGCTGCCACTCAAAACAGAACAGTGAGCGTAATCGAGCTTTCTATCTGAGCCTATTCTATGTAAAAAGTTCTCTGACGTTCATCACAAATGGGTTGTGAAAATGCAGTATTCCCGCACAGAGTTTGTGGCGAAATTTACCGTTTCGTTCGGTATTTTCGCCATAACTGAAAAACCAAGCCTTTTAATCGAAAAAACATGTTTCACTACTATATATCACCATAAAATTTGAGCTAGGAACCTTGGTTTTCAAAAACATTCGTTTCGGGTCCAAAATCGCGCGAACGTTTCGTCGATCGCCAACTTTACATTTTGTAAACACAAGAAAAGAAACCTACATATCTCAAAACTATCCACTATAAACATATTCTACACACACAGACGTGTTTCGATAATTCATCTTGTTGCGGAAAACTGTCTTGTGTTCGTCGTATTCAATAAAAATGAGACCTGTAGAACATTAAAATTGAGGTATCTAATTTTCGTACTCTAAACGAATTGTAAATATTAGCTATATTCAATAAGGCTAAATCTTCTAAACATTAAGTTCAGAATACACCTTAACACTCCACTCTAAAACAAGAACATACTTCTTCGCTTTAATCTGAGTCTTAGAAAAGTTTCTGTGCGTTATCACAAATGAGCGGTTGAAAATGCAGTTTCCAGCACAGAGTTGTGTGTCGAAATTTACGGTTTAAGGCGTGATTTTGCCAGTTTATGAGAACGAAGCTTTTTTTTTCGAAAAATTAGTTTCCACGAGACTAATCCGCAACCAAGCGTCCCCAAATAGATGCCATGAGGCACGCTGGCTAATACGTTACATCAGTATTGTAGAGATATGTCCTTCCTCAAGAACATATGAAGTTCCTTCACAGCTTTTCGCTTTTTTTGATAGACACAAAAACATTGGTTTTACTCTTGAGAAAGTGAAGCAAAGATTTCCATGTGATAATACAGGATCGAGCAAGTGCAACCCCTCCCTGGATTTGTTACGTTGAATAAAGTGAGTTTTGGAGTGGCAGAGCGCCAGCTTACCTGGGTGCAACAATTGAAAAATTATTTGTACACTAAATATATTTAATTTTTCCTCGTTCTTACGTAGAAAGCAAAAAATAAAACTAATATTTTCACATTTGAGTAATAAATACTATTTGTTGCCATTCAAAACAATTCTGCACGCTTTGATTTCACTTCGGTACACGGGAATGTTGCCCAAACGATGTTTACGTATTTAATATTTTAGTGAACCGCCACCTTATCTTTAATATAAAACGGCATATTACAATAAAAGAGTTTGCAACTGGGCATTGATGTTTAGACATCCAGATACCACCAACATTTAAATCCTGCGTATGAATTGATATCTGATCGTTGGCAGCTGTCGATTGACTTGCGCTATTCTTTCTACAATTTTAAATTTGGTTGCTTTTTTAAATTAATTCACGTAGTATTGTAGGCTAGCGTATTTTCAATTTCTGTGTTCATTTATTTCAAGCTATTTCAATTTAGTTAATCTAAAAAGTTCGTTCTTTGTGTTGTGCCATAGCACAAGTTATCTCCACGTACTTGAGCAAGAACTCTCGTATGTTAAACCTATTCTTCTAAGAGGGAAAGTTGTTAACGTAAATTATTTATTTATTTAAAAATGTATTAAGTAACTGCCATTGTACTAATACGATATCAAATAAAAACATAGCAATTCATATAGAAAAGATGTTTTTACTAAAGATTTATTCGGTATTATAGAGATTTCTGGGAACAATTCACAATACTCCCTTACAAATATTTGAACAATATATATATTAAATACAAATATTAAAAATATTCAATATTCTTTGACAGCTGTTCGCTTTTCGTGTTAGTCACAAAAATATTAAAAAGCTTTTAACTTTTGAGAAGGCTATGAGAGTGAAAACGCTGATTTGGAAGTTTCACCGAATCACTGCTGTTAACCAAAATAAGGGTAAAACACTAACGAAACCTAATAAGACACGTTTTCACTCTTCATTGTATTCCCACATCTCTTCACAATTCGGTACATAGCACTTGTAGACCTCGTGAAAACTTAATAAGAGACCTCATTTATAAAGATTAGTTGCGTGTGATAACCACAATACACACACACACACACACACACACATATATATATATATATATATATATATATATATATATATATATATATATATATGTAGAGAGAGAGAGAGAAATAATATAAAAGATGATTATTCAATATTATGTCATTTGTTGTTATGTCATATAACGACATCACCCTGACTATTGTGCCATATATAATGACCAAATACCAATTTTGATACACAATTAGACAATATCTTCCGTCGTCTCATATATTAAGTTTATGAAAATTACTCCTATTTTTTATGCTAGTTGTAACAATTTTGAAGTTTGAATCAAGGTCATCAGAATTAGAATAAGTACTTATTAGTTGATTCTCTAGTATTTATAAGATTTCAAGAGATAAAATGATAACTGTTACCAAATGTGATGTTCATGGTTGTTTACTTCATTGATGTTTATGTGGTCAATATTGTTGATGTTGTAGATAATGTCGAGTGTCGTTATTTAACACATCTCCAAGAATGTAACGGTTTGGCGTATGACGATTATTGTGGAGAGGAAATGATTTTAAATGAATGTCGGCAGAGAGGATGGCGACAATATAGCACAGAGATAAAGTCCGGGGTGACGGATGTCACAATGGCAGAAAGTGAACGAGGAAGATTCTATTGATTGAACCCTTTAGAGGAATAAGGGTGAACAGGGAACCTATCGCGGAAGCGCAACAGCAACGCCACTTGCTCTGCAGCAATGGCAGAAACTGATCTAGAAAGATTCTATTGATTGAACCCTTTAGAGGAATGAAGGTGAACAGGGAACCGATCGCGGAAGCGCAACAGCAACGCCACTTGCTCTGCACCAAAGGTGACCGGGAAGGGTCGAGGAGTGGGAATCCCGGAGATGGCGGACTTTCGCCTTATGGTGGATAGATGTGTAGAATTCAACCACTAAGTGAAGGATAATTGTAGAGGGCGGCAGCTCTTATCATTGCCTTTCCGATCAATATCAGGTGAATGACTACCATCTCAAAATTTAATTGAATAAATTATCTCAGTAGTTGGCGCGTCCGGAATCCAAAAGTAATTTACTCACTAACTTATTCACTCATTCATTCACTAGCTCCCTCATTTGCTCACTCTAATTTGCTCGCTCGTTTACTCACCCATTAACTCACTCACTCGTTTGCTCACCCATTCATTCGGTCACTCACACTCATTCATTGAGTGAAGAACAGTGGAGCTACAGGAGCTACATTTGCCAATCGGCTCAAGAACCAGTACTGTAACTCGTGTGTGGAATATGCGGAATGGTGATTTGCTAAGGGCTGCCCTTACTTCCTTAAATGCCTTTTTCTGTTCTTCCGAAACTCCCTTCTCTGTGGAAGAATGTAATTTGTGTTCCACTTTCCGGTATAAATGTATGTACGGAGTAATATTCGTAGTGTAGGAAAAGGTTAGTAATGTTGCGGGAAAACGATTTCGAGATTTCAACGGAAATCACGATTTTAATTTTTGGGGTCCGCTGATATAAAAAAAATTGTCTTTTTCAAAACGTCCGTCCGTCTGTTTGCCCGTCCGTCTTTCCGTCTGCCTTTCTGTCTGTCTGTCTGGTGTATGTGAACAACACTAGTATCTACACCATGCTTAGGATTTTTTCCAAATTGAAGAAACCTTCGCACATCTGGTCTGAGTCGATACCCTGCAATTTTGAAATTCATTTATTAGTTTTTGTGGGTACTTTATATAAGTCCCTGAGACATTTTCAAAATTTTCTCAAAAATAGCTTGAAATATTGTCTTAAAATATCTTGTTGGAATATAGTAAAATAATATTTTAAAAGTGGCACTGCCACGATTTCTGCGGTGACTCCGAATTTTCGAAAATTTCAAAAGTTTGAAGTTTTTCGTGGTTCTGCTACAACTACTACCTTAAAGGTGGATATTTTTCTTCAAATATTTTGTTCGTCAATTTTTATTCATTAAGATCATATATATTTTTGAGAAATTTTTAGTAGTTTTGGGGAATATGTGTGCAATTTGTACAATTAAAAAAAATTACAAAAACAAGATTTACCTATAAACGACTCCAAATTTTGACTTTGAATACGGATTGTGCTAAATACTCTCTAAAAGATGACAATTACAATAATGAATTTTTGCAGCAATTTTTTCACATTATCGTATTTATGAGTACATATGCTTTAAATATTGACATATTAAGATTCTTAAAAACTCAACCGTTTTGTGTGAAAACTAGTTCAAAATTTCTCAATTTCAGACACGCTCAAATTCTATTTTTTCAAAAATACCACATTTTTAAAAGAAAATGGCCATTTAGTTTGCCTTTGAAGTTTCACTGTTCTTAATATTCTTAAAATAATATTTCCGTTTTATTATTAGTAAACAGAAAGAAATGAGAAAATTTAAAAAAAATGTACTATGGGCGGCGATAAATTTTAGCTGGAAAGAGAATGTAGCACGTCTGAATAGCTTGCCGAGACCAAAGAAAATATAAAAGTAATATGGGAAAGTCTGTGCCTATACATATATATATATATATATATATTGTGACGTACCTGGAAAGCGGTACTTTCACGACAAATAAATTATGCAACGGACAGGTACATTTTCGTGAATGGGTCTCCAGAAATTTGGCGTAGCATAGAAAGATAATCGTTATAAATTCTTTTGCACATCTAAATATTTTAATGATCTGAGAACACACTTACAAACACTATTTACAAGTTGCAATGCGCAGGCCTTGGAAACAAGTGCACGGTCAACGCTACCTTGATGTTTTAAAAACCACCTGCTTCCTTTGGAGGCGACCGGGGCCGTCGTGGCAACGGCGGCGGTGTCTTCTGCAATCTTCGGTTCGCCCCGAAGTCCGCCGGGAATTCGCCCTCCCTCGGCGACCAACTCCTCTGGCCCAACGTAACGGCCGATGAATTCGCCGGGGTCCACCCCAGCCGGTGTGAACAATGTCTCACGGGTATTGGAACGCACGACGCGTGATTGATGTTCGTCGGCTATTCTAGTCTTTTTAGCGACCTTTCTCAACTTCGCGCGGATGTCCGTACAGTACTGCCCACTGTTATATTATACCAGGGCGGGATTATGACACGAGTCTTCCGGCCACACGATTTTCTGTCTTATTGTTTTTTATCAGCTCTGGTGCGTAATTCTACTTCCACTAATCATCTGATTGTTAATCCTAATCAAACCTGGTTCAACACTCAGCGGCCACACTCCAGTTCGACGGCACTTAACAACGACAATAAATCTCTTGGACGCCAAGCACCTGCGTCGTGCTTCCTCGAGCTCTTCCGCGCACCACTACGCGTCGCTCGCTCCGCCGTTTCCCCGGCCGATTTAGACCGTTGGGGTGGCGCGGCGGCCTGGCATTACTGCGCTGATCAACTCCAGTAACTTTATTTTAATTTATAATTAATGATTATTGTAATTGTCCTAATTACAGAAACGTTCTTCGTTTCAATATATATATATTTATATATATATATATATATATATATATATATATATTAATATATATAATAATTTTCTAACGCGCCTCCCAACTTACGTCTTCAGCAGCCGCAGCACGTGCAGTAAGCTTGTTATCAAGATTTGCTCGTGAAGCGAGCTTAAAATTCTCAGGAAGCAGGATCATCGGGTGCGAGAAAGGTCTGAACCCTCGACACAATAAATTGCAAAGATTGTGAATAAACGAGCGTATAATTTACCCATAAAATTTGGTGGCACAATTACACCACAGAAAAAGAACACACTTTTACAAAGAATAAATAGAACAAAGATAGAAACCTTTCTTCTATTATTCTAACTTCTATATAGAATTCTAACTTCCCTCAAATTTACAAAGAAAAACACTGTACAACAATTAAATCACCTTTCACGTAAAACAGTACAAGGTATGGCTCTCTTTTTTTCAAATGCATAAATAATTCGGTATTACACTTGTTCTACCATTACGCATAACAAAATGTTCCCCACTTTAAGCTATTTTAGTGAAGTGTCGCGTTGCTGCGATAGCTTTTTTTCTAACGAAACTGCTGTGGTACAAACGCACGTGTCTCACCGACGCTGCGATGCTCTCTGCCAGATGACCTCGCCGATTCAAGGTTGTTGCCTCTCCAACGCTCGCCGAATTCTTTACTTGCTGCGTGGACCGTTCCAAGCCCCACGCTGAACCCAGATCCTTCGCACCTACACGCCCTGCCTTTTTTCCAAGACCATATCTTTCGCACGTTCGCTTGAGCCTTCTTGGAGATGCCTTCTGTTTCTGTCTTCTCACGCCTCGTTGTATAAATTAATTCGCGCTTCCAGTTTTATCTAATTTACTACGCCCCTTTCGTTCGCGTGCTCGGCTTAACTACTACACTTTTGGCTTGTGCAGTAATAAGGAGCAATATGACTGCACTGCAATAAGTCCTTATACGCGAATTTAGGTAATATTAGACATTGCCGAATCCAAAATTTACACCACTTTCTCCTATAATTTTGGTAGTCTAATTTCTACGATTCTAACTCCACATATTTAAATAAACTCCTACTGTGTCTCGAGAAGACCTTGCTGTGATTCAAGCGCTGCCGACGCGATCGTTGTCGTTGCTGGAATATCAGAGAGCGCTCCCGAAGCGTGTTTATGGCTCGATGCCTGGGGAAATTTCAAGAGTGGGGTTGCTTTCCCTCTTTCAACCCTTCACGGGAAAAACGTTCTCTTTCTATTCGAGCGGCTCTAGTACGGGCAACTGATACATGTTGCGCGTTTTAAGAGCCCCTGCTCCCGCGCGTATGCTATCGGCTCGCTGCTTGTGTTCACTAGGTACTCAGACGGTGGGCGTTATATGTTGGCAGGAAACCCTGACGTCACTATAATACTATACTAATTCATAATATATATAATTATATATATATATATTAATATATTATATAATATATATATTATAGATTGTGATCTACTGGAAGCGGTACTTCATCCGTCCTTTATCCTGTCTCTCTACACATTCCACTTCTCATCCCGATCCAACATTATGCTTCGGGCCTCCATCTTATTATCTTGAATCTACTGTTCGTCCCCAGCTAATCCGTAATGTGTACACAACCTTTCTACTAGCTTCCCGATGTCTCTGCTTTTGGCTCTGCAGTCACGGCGACCCCAAGTTGCTAGGCCGGCTCGCAGCGTCACCACGGTGGACGGGCGACGAGCTTCTTGGCAATACGGCTCACCAACTATGCACGTACTAACTGGCCGGTTTCCAGTTGTCCACGTAGCTTTCTAGCTAGTGTTTTCGCTCAACATCAATCTTCAATAACGCCCTGCCTTCAACACACTGACTCGACTCCCTGGCTTTTCTATGTCACTGCCTGTCTGGCACAAGCCGTCTCCCGACACTCGCCGTCCCCATGTCTCTCATTCTCCGGCACTGAGCACTCTACCTCGCGACTAGCAAAGCAATCCCCTCGCTCCCCACTGCCCGTCTCCGCGCAGCCCCCTGCTGCCTCCCCGCCGCAATTCCCTACTGCCTTACCCCCTCAGGTTCGTCGCCACCGTTCCGGCTCGTGCACACGTAACTAATATCGTGAAGTGTCCCCGCGCACGCAGAAGTCCCGCAACATGACGTGTCATGGACTAGACTAATGTCTAAAGTTGTGCGGGAGAAAATTGTCACTATTAATCCTACAGGGCTGTCCATAAACTCGTAAGAGTACGAGGGCGTGGATATGCCTTCTGAACAGCACGTTGCTAAGAGCATCCCAGATATGCTCAATAATGTTCATGTCTGGACTGTGGACTGTGGACGGTGGACTGTGGAAGTGTTTAAACTCAGACAAGTGTTCCTGGAGCCTCTCTGGACGTGTGAGCTGTTGCATTGTCCTGATGGAATTGCCCAGTCCGTCGGGATGCACAATGGACATGAATGGGTGCCGATAATTAGACAGTATTCTTACGTACGTGACGCATGTCAGAGTTGTATATAGGCGGTATCAGCGTTTCCATATCACCCCAACTGCACACGACACATGCCATCACGGAGCCTCTATCAGCTTCAAAAGACCCGTATTGATATGCAGATTCCATGGATTCATGAGGTTTTTGTCATAGTCGTACACGTCCATCTATCATATCAATCATATCATATCATCCACATATCAATAATAGGTAGAATGGTTTGCACTCTGACACTTGTTCATGACCCAGCAGGACGTACACTCATGAAGGTATATGGTCGTACGGGAAAATCCAAATTTCATCGTGACCTTGGATGTGCTATGCCTATTCATCTTGCACTGACCATAACACTACGTTCAAAGACACTTAAATCGTGAAAAACTGCCAATGCAACCGCAGTGCCAGACTCGTTGTCTTATATTGTCGTTTCAGATCGAAGCGCCTTGTGATTGGTTCCTGATCTCTTTATTTCAATGCGCATAGCTGTAGTTGTTTCTCTCTCTCTCTCTCTCTCTCTCTCTATATATTATATATATATATATTATATATATATATATATATATTTGAGCGCTTCGCGCTTTTGGAATTATCCTCCATTAACTAGTGCGCGGGAGTAATTCTCCATTAATTAACATAGTCCGTCACGTCTCGTCTTAGTCAGATGACAAGAGGACCGCCAGGTATCATCTCAACGTACGCGCCTCGCTCTTACGAGCTCTTGCGTCGGTACCCAGTGGTCAGAATCGGGAAGGAATAAGTATATTGGTATGGTTTAGGACGCTTCACTGGGATTGGACTAGTCCCCGTTAAGCATGCAAGACTCGTTTTGTCGTAACATCTCTGGTCGGATATATGTATAGACACAAATGGCACATGCCTACGGCAGCATCATTTTAGGGGTGGTAAAAATTGAAGACTAAAGGTGTGTTTACAGATCCTCATCTTTCTCGAAGGCGAGTTTTCTTTTTTTAATTTGTTTCCTATGATTTTTTGAACAGAAGCATTAAATTAAAAATTACTCGCAAATTAATTTGTCAGGCTGATAATACCTTCTGCTATAAGAAGTGTGATTATTCAAAATGAGTTAATTTATAGTGTATTTGTAATTTATATTGTATTTGTAGTGAGTATGTCTATATTAATCAGTCAAAATGTTTACATTTTCAGAACTCATACAATTAAGATTTAATTACAATTAACGCAAAGCAGTCTTCATGTTACCACGATTCCAATTACCGTGATCGTAATTCTTAGAACTTACAATATTTTCTGCTGTAGTTAGTGTTGCCAGATAGGGGGAATTCCCGCCAGATTTGGGGAGGAGGTTCAATTCAACCAGCAAGGAAAAATATTTTTAACTAATAAATTATATATAAATAACTTTTCATATTATAAATAATAAATTAATCTAAAATAAATTTTAGAAATTATATTACTCGTTCACTTTGCACTTGCAGGAGCACTGCGATCTGTTTACATGAGGTCACTGACGACTAATGAGAATCGCACGTCAACAGTAGAAATTGATCGATTAGATATAGAGGGCGGAGAGCGGAATAAAGACCCGCTAATTGCAGAGTACGGCAAAGTAAAAGTGGGCAAGAACATAACTATTGTGTAATAGATATTTGCGTATCAGAAATAAAAATAATACTTTTCGTGTCTTTTGGAGATAGTGTATTGTTAATGAGAAAACGTATTTTACTGCACCTCTGTTAATAAGTGTGCGATTCTATGTTTCTTTTCCTCGCGGAAATAGTTCACATTATTTATATTTAATTTACTCCCAGAACGCATTCTTGCATACCGAAGTGAATATCATTTTTCCGCAGACATCACAGAAATAAAACATTTTTCCATGGACTATATCAGCATTGGTCAGATGCAGTTGACATTGGTACCATTCAACCATTGTCAGATGTGTGTTCGGACCTCACTTTCAAAGCAACACTAGTTCCTAACTCTGCAAATGTATAAAGAACGAGTAATTCATATTTCACTACACTTGTAATTTTGATAATCTGTTTGAAGATATCTTATTTCGTTCTTGATAAATGTAGATATTGTGTAATTTTAAGAATTAAGTGTAGAAACAATAAATTTGCATAATTAAAAAAACACCTTATTGAAAAAGTTAAACTCTAACCTTGTGAAAAGATCAAACGTAGAAGGAAGAAAAACTCGGAAGCTGTCAATGAAGACAACTATGTTTATTGGTGATTTCTTCCATAAAAAACATTGTATGTTAATATATTTAAATAATTATGATAAAGTCTCCTAGGCGGCTCCGTGGCGCAGACGTCGGTGACCGTGGCCGGAGGGCGGGCGGGCGCGCAGGCGGCCGGCCGTGTCATTGTGTTTTGATATCGACCGTGCGCGGAATGAGAGCGTGGGTGGAGCGCCGCGCCGTCTATTTGCTTATGACGTCAGCGGACGCGCAACGCGAGTGGCGCGGAGGCTGCTCCGGTGAGGGATTAAAATGGGAACGCAAGCGGTAAATGTAGCTTCACTATCTGTTTGGGTTTTCAGTTCGGAGTGTGGTGAACAGTACCATGAAATAACCGTTAACGTAGTAGGGAGTCATTTCCTTTGACGTATGAGACACGAAAAGGAATAAGAGCAAAAATCTGTAGTTCAACTGCGAATGGAAATTATTTCTATTATATGGGAGCGAATATTTGTTATAGAGTTTTCCAAAAACCATTGTCGTCACTTTGACTCATAATTCATAATGTGTGTACAAGTGAGATTAGGGATACCTAGCGCAAGAAAACGTATACATATTGTACATTCAATGCCATATCTCATCTTAAATCATATTCACGTTTTACGTTTTTATCTTAAATGAATATAAAAGTAAGCGCGATGAAGGGCAGTGGTTGCTGTGGTTACGACAAGGAAACGATTGTGTGCAATTGTTGCCTTTGGCTTAAACAACAGATGTCTGCTGGACTTGGGCTCTGGTTTATTGGCAAACCATACACCTGGTAACTACAGTACTACCAGTTTGAAAATATCATTGCAAAAAGACATTCACCTCGAAATACCGTGGTGTCCTTCAGTGAACTTGTGATTTGAAGTTTTTAAACATATGCGTAATAGTGAGACGTTTATGTTCAATTTTATTATTCGGTTTCAGATACATTTGGGTCATTCAGAAGGTAATATCTAAGTAAGTATGTAAGTGTATAAGTGTCCATTTTATCATTGCCACCTTGATTTCAAAATCAGAAAAAAGTTTAGAGTTCTTGAGTTGTTTCTCCTTTTATTTCAGCATGTTGTCGTTGTTTCATTTTATATGCCATTCATAGTAATCACGTGAAGCCATCGGGCAAAATAAATTTACATATAAAATGTACAACAATGAAGTAAAAGTCAATTGAAGCTAGAGTAACATCGTCATTGGTTGTTTGAAAGCGGAATGGTAATTCCAGAATATGGGTTATCTTTTCAGTTCAATGTTTGACTTGCCTAGCGGAGTCCCCAGAGTTCAATCCGTAGCTCCAGATTAGGCCTGATTATTGATTGTAGAGAGTCTTTGGTTTGTCTAAAGAAAGTTGAGTGGCGGTTGATGAGCCATGATAATGGGAGAATCTGATTTGTGCTTCTTTCTTCTTTGCATTATATGGTTCCTCCATGTAAGCCGGTTTGTCCATATGAAATCCTAGATATTTAATGCAAGATAGTTGATGTGCTGAGGATTACATTGTTTATCTGTACTTGAGACACTCCTTTTTGGATAGGGCGTAAATATGGATATTTTGAGTTTGGAGGCATTTACTTGAATACGCCATCTATGTAACCCATTGTTTCAAGTTGGTTTCAGATGCTCTTGGAGATTTTGTGATGCTTGAGATGGGTCTTCATGCCACAGCCAAAATTGCTGTGTCGTCCGCAAACGTTTGCAGTGTAGTATCCTTTCATTGTTGGCAAATCATTATGTGTATATAGCATAAAACAGGACCAGCACACTGGCCTTGAGGGACTCCTGATTTAATGGGTGGAAGGATGATAATTCTTCTTATGATTTATTTGGAAGTGTCGGTTAGATAGCATATGACTTCATCAGTTAGGTAATACGCATGGGGCAGAGTAAATTTAATTTTATACAGGAGTCCTTCGTGCCATACTTGTCGAAAGCTTGTTGTATATCAAGAAATACAGCTGCGCAGTTCTGTTCCTTTCGAGGCACTTTTGAGTAATAACTTTCAACAACTCGGTGCGCTTGTTCGATTGTTGTTGAGGTTGTTCTCTAAATCCGAATGGTGTTCTGGGGATTATTTCTTGCAGAAGAGGGTTTTAAACTTGGAGTAAGATTTTTTCGAATACCTATTTGATAAAGTTGTGAGGAAGCTTATGGGCGATTAAGATGATACATCGTTAGGTGGTTTTCCTGTTTAGGTATCGCTTATGTCTGCTGCATCTTCATTGTCAGTGGAAATGGTTCGAGTCGGAGAATCGCATTTGAAGGAGCAAGTTGATAAATTCAATAGCATTCGTTGATAATTCCATGCAAGCTCTTGCCTGTGACTTAAGGTCGTAATCTGTGCCTTTTTACGGATTTATAAATACGCTGAATAGGTTTCTCTTACTTCATTAGAAGAAAAAGATTTCGTTGGAAGCGATGAATTGACAGGAGCATTATTAATCGAGTACTTCTCCTCAATTGCATGGTCAATGGAGTTTGGGGTATAGGTTCAAATACGAGAGAAGTGTTCCAGCAAAACGTTCACTTTTCTCTATTGCACTTTCTTTGCCCATGTTCCAATCTTTCTTCCTTATAGGTGGGTATTTGAATTTGTGCGTTTTATTTTTCTTACTTGCCCCTCCCAGATCGAAATAGTTTGTTGTTTGCCAGTTGCTGTTAGTGACTGTACATATTGCTGCAAATGATTCATTTCTGAGTTGTTTATAATTCCTTCAGCTAAATCTGGAAGGCATCTATTGAAAGTTTGTTCTGATCTTCGGGATGCCTAGGATGATCCTCCAAAATACGTCGTAGCCACCCAGGTATTCTCAGCTGATTTTTATCTCTTAATGCTTTATGGAAATTGTGATTGCATTGACTTTAACTTTGAACATTTGAGCAGATTGAGTCCCAAGCGGCTGTTGATATGAGAGTAGATCAGATGCTGTGTTCTTCGATAATACATCCGGGTTTAGTGCAGTGGCACATAAGCTAAGTATTTACTATTATAATTTCACTGAAATTGTCCCAGTCTGTGAGTTTGTTGTAGACTATTATTTGGCGGTGGAGGATTTTGTGACACTTCGGAGCTGCATGGTCAGTATTACAGCGGCAATGATCAGAACGACATGATTCATGATTTGGTTCTATCACGAATTTTATCAACTTGAAAATACCTTTAATAATGTAAAGAAGTCTAGAAGGTCCGGTATTTTTGTTTACTGTCAGAGTAGGTCCAATATGTAGGTTCTCCAGTGGACACTGTTGTAAAATTTTTCTAAGAACCACCAATTGTAAAGGCGTCTACCTTTTGGTGTATTTAGTCTTGGTACCCCCAGTGCACATGTTTTGCATTGTAGTCGCCACCTACTATTTGAATCTTGTTCGATATTTGTTGCAAGAATGTTTCGAACATTGCTCTGAAATGTTATGCTTTTAGGTGTGGACAGTATACTGCAGTTACGTTGATTGCGGCCCGCATAGATCTGAAGTTGGACCAAGAGTTGCCTTGCAGTGTATTTCAATTCGTATTGCTTTTAAGTTCATGAGTTTGATTTTGTTTCACGTCCTTATAATAATGGCAGTTCCTCCATGAGCCAGTCCATCTGGGATGTTGGTGTGGTTTGTAGGTCACCATAGTCCCAGGGATTGAGAAATACGATTTTTGGGGAAATGGGTTTCGCTAATTAACATAATGTCAATTTTAAATTCTGAAGGAAATATAAAATTTAATTTCTGTTTGTGGCTGTAGGAGGCCATTTTGCATTCCATGTTGCCTCACTCTCTTTATATATAGATCTCTCTCTCCAATAATTCAGTTTTAATTTTTGAAATAAGAATCGTGAGCAGATTTAGCACTGAAACTTATCTGTCTGCTTGCTGTTTAAGTATTTTTTCAAACTCTTGAAATGATTCATGTATACATTTTCCGATATCTACTGATTGATTGGTTAAAGCTTGGGTATACGATCGAATCATTTTTTATCTGGGCGTTAGTATTATGCAAGGATCCGCACGGGCATTTCTGAGTAAAGAGTTTAACCCTGGAAAACTCTTTTCATAGCTGGTCTGTACTGTATCTTGCGTAGTGTTTTTTTCCTCGAAGTTTTTTTTGTCGATACTTGTTGGGCTTATGTTTTTTTGATTAGTTCTTTTGTATTACTTCTGCAGCCCTTGTAGTTTGGCTGGGTGCCCTTGCCGCAAGTGCACATGTTGGTTTTGTTTTGTTTATCTTTTTTTTACAATTTCCCGGGTAAGGGTTGGTGCTATCTCCGAC
>BOPP01000232.1:1477546-1489574 GCA_017312745.1 Gryllus bimaculatus | reverse complement strand
GCTTCATTTAATGCATAATTAACACATTTACTGAATGTTTGTTAAGAAAACAGATTGTAAATAAACAATAATAATAATAAAAAAAATTCATAGTAATCAAACGTTTGGTTAATATGAAGGCAAATCAGGAAATACATTATTTCATTAATTTATTGTTTCCTTACAAATATTTATTAACATACAGTATTTTGGAAATCAATGTATTGCCATCTGCAGACGAAATACTATAATATAACAAAATTAATAAGCTGGAATCACAGTAGATAACGTGTAGTTATTAAAATATTAAACAGTGCCCTTCAGACGAGAAAGGATTTGCATATACATGGTGCCCACAACTGTGTTAAAAAATATTTGCCTTGTTTGAAACCGCCATCGTCTTGGCCGGGGATATGTGCTCGAAGCCTTCCCATGTGCGCGTTTGAGAGCGTCCGCCACGTCAAATCCTCGATCCATCAAGGGGGCCGTGGTTGGGCGAAGGCCGCTGCGCTTTATATAGTGAGAACCACCTTTCTCCTGGAACTCGCCATCCTCGACGTACTGTGAAGCGTGCGCTCTAGAGGTTCCGAATATCTGGGGTTTCCGCTCTTAAGTGACACCGCGGATCAACAATATTTATGGACTCCTGAATCCATCGCCTTGAAGTTACATCCAATTGACTTAATATTCTCGTATGTGACCTCCCTGACGTCTTACAATATATTTTAAAGTTACAATCCGAATATATCGGAACGCAACCTGTTGTATTTGGTTTCCTATTTTTACAATATTATTTATATTGTCTTTCTGAGATCTCTTGATGTAACTTTACTGATTATTACAAATAATTGTACTGCAACAATGAACAGTTAATATAGCAATTTACTGGGTTTTAAAGGAAGAGATTCATCTGGAGTGGTCAGAGAGAAAATTAATAAAAAATATTTTTACATAAAGTTTATTAAAGTTAATAAGTGTTTAATAAAATCAATAGGGATAATTATTTCATTTTTACTTGGCGAAGAAAGAGTACAACTTGTTCACGATTTCAACATTTCAAGAAGCCACCATCTTGTATGTGACGTTGAAAGCTGCGGAAAGTGACATCTAGGAGAGTTTGTTATTTTGGTCTGACAGGTTAGTCATTTTTCCTCGTCCCGTTTAAGAAACAATTGTCATAGTCAATTAATTTTGCTGGTTTGTAACAGTTTTGGAATTTGTCATATTTTTCGTTTCATTGTTTCATAGTCTTTTGAAACGTTTTGCATTTAGAAACATTTTAATAACATTTTTTTCGAAAATTGGTCATTCCAAGTACTAGCGTTGGAAATTATTTTAAATTTGGTATAAAATAATTTTAATTTTGTGTCTAGATAATTTATAAAGAGGACTTTAATTACTTCGTGTTATGTATTAAAAATAGGAGAGAAATTGGAAACAGTACGGTTGCTCTTACACACAATGATTTCACCAATTATTTCTCTCAATCATCATACAGTTCTGAACACCTAAGTTTCCGAGCATTTAAGTTTGATTTATCTGGGGTTTTAAATAAATACAAGAAAATTGTGGTGTAACATTTAACCATAAAAATTAGATTGATTCCTCCGAGAAAATCATAATTTCAAGATGTCTTGAAAATGTATTGTAAAATCTAAAATATTGAACCAAACAAATATAGAGTATGACAAAGATAACCTTTTTTATTACAGAGTTAAAAAGTACAAACCACAATATTTACATGTTTCGTACTTGAAAATGTGCCCAAACTTCACAACTGAGATAATGCATTTAGTCTTCTGGAAAATACTCCTGAGTCATGCTCTTGACAAACGACGCATTCTATGACTGCTTTATCCAAGCTGCTATCCTGCTTTATCCTTTCCTTTAGATGTCTTTTAGCCTTTCTCTTTTATGTATGTGACTTCTTTTCATCGAATAGTCGCTTTGCCATCTACATTCAGACGTAAGAACTAAGCTGGTTAATACAGTATTGTGGTCAGCAAGCTAAAACTAATCAAACACTACACAACAATTTAAATAAAACCGACGATGTTCAAAAGAACCTGAATGATGAATCCTAAGCTACGTTCAGGAAAGAGTTCTAATGGTCACAAGGTTTCTTCATGACGGCATGATAGCACTAAATGGTTATCACTTTCAGGCGGAAATGTGTGATTAAATTCACAGTAATTGTTTGATTTTCTTTACTTCAGTTTCGTTACTTTGTCACTAAATTCATAGAAAGGAAATTTTGTTTAAATAATTGCATTCGAAAACACTGGCAGAGTTCCTAATCTACGATACAATTACATTTTCCGCAAATTAAGCGCACGGTTCTCTCGAGGTCAATTGGATTAGAATGGTCTCCACCCGGCAACAAGAGGTTCAAAAGAAACATCGTAAAGAATTGCTTTGCCGATCTGATTATAAAACAACACAAATTGTAACCTAATGTTGTTATACCTACGTGCCAATTTAGGCATCTTTCTGATGCAGTTCTGACTATTGTCATTGATGAATAAAAATTGTGAGTGGCAAACATTATACAGTGCGCCCATTTTATGAATTTGCCGCTTGCACGGGGATTTCCCTCGGCGAATGAGGCCACGAATACCGTGGAAATCGAGACAGCGATCGGTAGAATCGCCGAAAAGGGAAGATGGCTTTCCTTTTTTGGAAAGCTTAAATTGCGCTCGCATTATAGTACAGGTACTGAACATGCCGCCTGCTCTGATGCATTCTTGACTGCTCCTAAACAAGTTCACTCGGGAAAGGTTGTCCTGTATTGTAGAGATCTGTTTCTGTATATTGTCACCTACTTTTTCTTCCGTGTGATGATTTGTCACATATATGCCATCTTTCATAAATTTCCTCACAAGGAAATCGCACGTTGTCAGATCGGGAGAGCATGGAGGTCACAAAGTACGTTTGAAACTTCTATCTCCGTAAACGGAATTTAAAGCCCTGAAGCATGCTGAAGCACTGCATACAGTTGCGGAGTCCTGTTGAAAATTATCGTAATTACGCTATTCATTTAACAACATTTGAAAGAAACGCTCCAAAATATTATGCACATAACGCTTTGAGTTAATTGTTAGCGTGTAAAATAAGGGACCAGTTATTTGTCTTCGCAATGACTGAGCACAATACACCGACTTATATGTTGTGTAGCGGACGTTAGTGAATAATGAGTGAATTTTGAGTGAGACGGGACAAAGGTTTGCGAGGAAAATATTTCAGTCACATTTGAATGTAACATAATTTGTCTTCAGTTAATACGCGACGCGTAAGCATTGTTTTTTATTCACCAGTACTTCTAGGCTGCTTATCTTCTAGATTTTTAATCGTATTCTGATGCAGAGGTCTGATTTCCGTAAACGACCTAATAAATATTTGCCGGTACTTATTCGCAATTTGCATTTTACGTATATGCCATCCACAATCACGGACTGGTTGAGAGTTAACTTCGAGCGAATCCCAAACCGTCTATTCACCAAGGCTGTAAAACATGTCCTTAGCAGGGAGAAATCTTGAAAACCTTCACCGCCCGAGGCTGTGCTGAATTTCCTTCGCTGAATTTCCGGCGTTCACTACTTAATGGTCGCACTGTAATATTTAATTAATACTTCTTTATTTCAAAACCAGTATTGTGTTAATAATTACAACTACCGTATTTATGCGTGTAATTAACATCTTGTTTAAAATATAAATGTTAACACGATTGGGAAATTCTTTAAATCTTTAATTTTCTCTCTCAGACTCAAACTCTGGTAGATCATAATTTTGGAGTGGGATTGTAACTGAAGGATTTATTGCTACATTTGCTGTGGCAATGACGCTCATTTATTGGTAATCTCTGTCATTCATAACCGATAGAAAACACATATAGACAAGATGAGTGAGTCCTTAATAAAGAACGGTATAACCTCAGATCATTTGAAATCTCTAATAATGATAATGATAATAATAATAATAATAATAATAATAATAATAAATCTTTTGCTAGTTTGCTGTAATGTAACTTTTTTGAACTAATTAAAGAAAAGTCATCTTATATACAGTGCCAAAGGAAATCGTATCATGTTCTTCCTATTCAAATCGTGTTCAAGGATAATAATCTCAATATTTTATGAAGATAAACATTTCATATTTGCAAGTATAGCTATTTTTAATTTCTTTCATTCGGTTTATATGTTAGTACACGACCATATATCCTTGATAAGATATCACTAAAAGTCAAATATTATTTATTGCTTGTTAGAATAAATCGCTGCGATGACTGAGATCGATGGGTCTTCATACAAGTAATATTTTATCATGTGATCGCATCAATATAGTTGTTTGAAAGCATGACCAAGTTCAGTAATAAAGATCCTTCCTTCTCTACCTAAATTCGCTTTCTCTACCTAAATACGCTTTTTCTTCTTTTATTGCATTTTTATTCATCATCTACAAAGAGACGACCAGAGATAGAAAAGATACATTCCACAGTAACATGAATTCAGCTCATACTATCTTTTTCTGGATAAAGGAGAAAACAAGTGCTTGGATACTACTTCCCTCATTGTGACTATAAAATCGGTATACGACATCGAATAGGGGTTCAGAGATGTGGTTTTAAGACCTTTACACCATCCCGCAAATACATTTGACGCGCAAATAAAAATAATCCACGTGCCTTCTTTCATTGGCTTCCCCGAGTGGTGTCTCCCTCCTGCACCGTCTATCTGGGAATGTGACTTCATGGCCATGTTTTCAAAACATCATGCTTTTAACACCAATGATTTAAACGCCGATATGTTAAAGATGATGTTTTCAAACATTAATGTTTAGTGATCGACATTTGTAAATTTCATTAGTTTTTTTTTGTGAATGAAAAATTGCCTTAATCACAATATTGTATAAGCTAAAATAATAAGTAATAAGTGATCATACGAATACCACTGTCAAACCAAACGAACACTTTTTGTACTTTTTCGATCGTCCTTTGTTCTTATTATGTTTTTCACTTATCTTTACTTAATTTTTTATTATAAATTAATTAAAATTTAGCAAAATTGAATTTTATAGCGCCTCAATTTAAAGTAAGAGGTTATTAATCCACCTTTAAAACATGCTCTATGAATTATTAACGTCAATGTTTCAGTTTTGAACAGCGATGTTCAGAAACGAGCATGTTTGGCTGTGAGTGTGTGGCATCGCCACATCCAGCGCGCCTTGTTCGGAGCTTTGTTCCGCCTCTCCGCTGCGGTTGCCTGGCGCGCGCCCTTCGCCTTGGCTCCGCCGACGGCGCCTGTTTATCGAGTTGGGGAGTCGATACGTCGATGCCCCCATTCATCAGCCCCGCGAATTGCGCTCTACTCCGGCGGAAACGAAATAAAATGTGACGTAATAACATTAAGTGCAGCGGAGGAAGAGGAGGCGGAGCGCCCGGGCAGGACGAACGTGGGAAGGCCGAGGGTGGGGGGGGGGGGGCGAGTGCAGGGAACGGTAGTGAGAGCGGGTGCAAGGAGAGAAGTAGTATGGGAAGAATCAGATTGTCTTCGGGAAGATGAAGAAGGGAGAGTGGGGGAAAGAGCCATAGAGCGAATGGGGAGAGGGTGCACGGATGTGAGGTGAGCACGACGGGGAAAGCAATCAAGGGAGGATGGAATGGAAGGCACTGGGATTGGCAGAAGAGGCGCGGATAGGGAGTGAAAGAGGAGAGGCGTGGATTGGCAAGGAAGAGGAAAGACAAACGGAGGAGAGGAGTGACGCTGGCAATTGGCGCGGGAGAAGGAAACGCAGAGACGTGAGGTGAGAGTCCGGGGCGAAGCTAGGGAGAAAAGGACTCGGGCCAGCTGGGTCGGGAAGAGCAGGTACAGGAGTGGCGAGGCAACGGCAAGTGGGGGGAGGGAGCGAGGTCTCGGTGTCGCGGGGGCGGGGAGAAGTACGGGCGTGAGAAGTTGGGGCGATGGGTGGAGCCGGGACGGATCCGAGAGGCGGAGTCGATTCCTTCCATTCGATTCGAGTCGAGCAGAGCCGCGCCGAGCGAAACAGAGCAAAGTGAATCGGGGGCAGGGGAGGGCGCCCGGGAGCCAAACCGCCAATTGCTGGCGTGCACCGCCGCGCCGCCCCCGGAGCTCAGCCCGTTCCTTTCAGCCCCTCCGCCCCACCGCCCATGCGCGCGCGCCCTCGCTCGCTCGCCCGCGACAGCTCTTCGCTGCGATTGCGCTCGATTTCTTCCTCCGGAAGGCCATCCATTTCCCTCCTTGACGACTCCGAATATTGATAACGGTGGATCACAATCAGCAAGCCTTTAATTTATCATGGAATATCGACGTTAGGTGAACCGATTTCATGTTCGTAGCTCTTTCGTCTGCTTCTTTCAGAATAAATCTGCTAAACGATGACAGATAAACGGGTTTGGGGTGTTCAGGCATAGAAACAAGATGTAGTGTGATGAAATCATTATTTCAAGTAAATGTTTGCTCAAAAATGTTTAATTACAATATAAATACGAATACTATTTACTACATACCTGGAAATTACGAATATCTGTGTAAAATATTCATTTTGAAAATGTGTTTGCTTGATTATAAAACAAATAATCATGTACTATACAAATTCTACCTGGTTTATTGATATTTTTTTAGTTATATTCTCCAATGAATTACACCCACCTTTGAATTGTAATATTCAATTCACAGCACAGAGGATAGTGCTTCATTCTTGAAAACTGCAAAATATTTTCTCGTGCGTGTTCGTTGTGAATAATTCATGTGGTTTTGTCACAGCTGCCAACCGCTTTACATTTCTCGCATTTCTCCTTTTCCCTACTATGTTCTTTTTCCATTTTCATTTGGGTCCGCTGTTGTCTCACCGCTGCGCCAGCCGGCCTTTCGATTTGGATTTCCGGTTTGTGAGTTCGTTTCAGAAAGATCTCCTGACTGGGCATAATTCATCGGCTTTGTTTCTCTTTGCGTTCGCTGAACCTTTCTGTTCGCTCAGGATGGTAAATGGAGATGCGAGAAGCCAACTAATGCCAGCCAACTTACAGTGTACGTGGGGAAATGTATTAATTTACCCGTCATTCCAGACATTGAATAATTAGTGGCCGCTGTCGACTGTGTACATTGAACCTCATGCATTTGTGTTATCGATGTACCGTTGTTTGGATATTGCTGGGATTGTTGATGCTTTTTTTTTCTCGAAGGTTTACGACATTTGCTAAACTTGTAAACTCACCAAATTTAGTACAACCTTTTTATTCAGTAACTGTAGAATGGAAATGCAGAAACTAACAGAAAGAATAACCAAATGAAATTGAATTACAACAATAAAATAAAGATGTAATAAAACCTATTTCTCTTGATTGTTGTTGGTAGACGTTAGTGTTTTTAAATCGACTAACGTGACTTTCTAAGAACAGTAATAATTTACAGTAACTATAAATGTGAAAATTATATTTAATTGTAAGATTTGCCTAAATTTTCCAGATAAGATGGTGATATTACTCCACAGACTAATGCAGTGTTTTCACATCGTCAACTTGCGTCGACAATTCTGACTTGCAATGTTGCCAAATTCTGTTCTGTAGTGCAGTCGATAGGGAGTCGAAAGGGGGTCCACCTTGTAAAAGGTGAGGTCAAATAATTATTTTTTTATTTTGTTTATTTTGTCAGTAGTGAGAAACCCTTAAGTGTTCCATCTCAAACTATTTCGGGGCAAGTTTTGGTATCCAAAAGGAAACAAACAAAAAATATCGACTTTTTTGTTTTGGTTTTTGTGTAATAACATTTTTATGGTTGATCTTGATGCAAAAGTAGCTCTGTACAATTCTAAAGGTCATAAAAGTCTACACAAATTTGCTTCATAAATTACTTTTCTCAAGCAAATATTAATAGAGCTTCAAAATTTTAAATTTTACCAAATTTCCCTTTTTATTCTGAAGTTACACAAAATTATTAATGGTCTCTCTAATGTAGAATTTTAAATTCCCAAGATCTTTATAAATAAAAATGTATTAAATACTAATGTTTTTAATACTTACTGAGGTGAAAATTGCGTTTGAAAGTTCTGGTAAAAGAAACTGTAGGCTTATATGTTCTGGCAACTGACACGATATACACGATATTAAATAATAATAATAATAATAATAATAATAATAATAATAATAATAATAATAATAATAATAATGTAATTACTTAAGAAATGCTAACGGGCAACATGGCGACCTCTAGTCCAAGAAGGAAAAACCGTATTTATTGGTAAATATACAATTATGATGGATTTCATTATTATCGTAGATATTATTTTTATTAAAGGACGTTATGGTGATTATCATTTACAACATATTTTGAAATCTTATAACTCAGTCACGCCATATCCCCTATATCGCTCCTAATAGCGCATTTACATCTCTAGTTTCTCTCTCAATCCTTTTTGAACAGGAGGCTGACAATAAATAACTTTTAAATATGTATTTCTGGAGTGTGCTTTATGTGCGGGGAGTTTGGTGGAATGTAATGTGGTTGTGAGGGGGAAAAGAGTCTCATCAATTAAACAAATTATCTTGTGAAGTATGTAACTGTTCCTAAACCTTGTCATTCTATACATATTATTTCAAAATTGATTTCTGTAACAACTCGAAAGGAAAGTGTGCCGTCTCAGCCAGGTATATCAACAGACGTAATAGAAACTTCAGTTTCAAAACCTATAGTTTCCTGTGCGGGGAAGATAATATGACTGAATTTTTGGAACCTTAAAACAACTGTCCTATACTAGAAGAAATTTTGTGCCCAAGGTAACAAAATTTACTTTGATATAAGAAATCGATGCAAGTAAAGATCGTCAACATGCATGGTATCAGCAAATAACATGCATTGCTGTCAAGGATTGGGTCGTAGAAGAAACTCTATTGTATATTGGGGAATTGCCATTTCTTCTGTGGGATGGAAATTATTATTATACTATCCAATGTGTTCACATTATGATCTATGTTGACAGATATGAACTGACAAAATGCTTCATTAATTAGTTTTTATTCTTTAACAGAACGTAAGACGATTCAAGTAATGAAGTTCAAAGTACGATGCAGTGAATCCAACAGAAAATTAGATATCACAAAGGGTTTTTGATCCAAATTTCTTGTATACATATGCCTTAAGCCCTGACAAAAGGGACGAGAAAAGACAAGTCTTACCGCCCATACGACGGCATGTGCCAACGATGTACATTTTTTCTTTAATTAATCAATTACACCGTTCTTGAGTTTTAAAATATCTGGCTCAAAAAAGCCATGACCGATCCAACATTATCTAAGAAATTATTTACTGGTAGGTATTCCTGAATTTGATACACCTGTGAATACGTCAGCTGCTGTTTTAAAATATCTGACACACGTATCTGCGAAATTAATTTTTCTTGGTTCGATACCAGAAGTCATTTAATATTTTGTACTCCGCAATTCGAAAATATACAACATACGTTGTTTGTTATCTGTAAACAATATAATTCCTTCAAACTTTTGAAGGTGGCACAATTATTCTCTGCGGCTATCGGATTGGTAATCTCCCTGAATTTGTCCGTCAAACCATCAATAAGAAAGTGGCATTCATAGGAATTGCCTTCAAGGTAAGGATATACGAACTACATCCATATTAGTGGCTACGTGAAATCTCTTTGCTTTCGTTTTCTTCTTCTTCTTCTTCTTCTTCTTCTTCTTCTTCTTCTTCTTCTTCTTCTTCTTGTCGACCTGCACAATTTCTTTTGTCAGGAACAATGTTACCATGTTTCTGTGTGACCAAATCCTCGTTAGCAATGCGTGGTTTTTCCGACACCGTTTACTTTTACGGTTTTTCATCCGTATTGATGATTTAAAGGAAAACTTTAGAATTTTGTGGATTGGGCAGTCCTTCCTTTGATTGTAAATAATAATAACAATAATAATTTATTATTATTATTATTACAGAAAGAAGAAGAAAAGAACGTCATTTTATTATATTGGAATGCTTTTGGTGTAAGTAAATCGTGTCTGTTGCCAGAACATGTAAGCCTACTGCCACTTTTTTCAGAACTGCTAAGCGCAAGTTTAACCTCAGTAAGTATTAAAATCTTTAGTTTTTAATCGCTTCTAACTTATAATAATATTTGGAATTCAAAAATAATGCATTAGATAAAGCCGTTAGTAATTTTGGGCAACTTCATAATAAAAAGAAAATGGTGAAAATTTAAAATCTAGTAGCTCTCTTGATATTGTCTTGAGAAAATAATTTAAAATACAAATTTGTTGAGAATTTTATGACCATTAGAATTGTACATAACTATTTTTCACTAAGATCAACTATTAAAAAGTTATTATGAAAAACAAAAAATGGTCTAAATGTGTTTGTTTTTTTAGCTACCAAAGCTTGCTCCGAAATATTTCGAAGTGGAAAACTTTAGAGCTTACTTACTAATAACAATATAAATAAAATAAAAAATGAAATCTACCTAACATTTTGCAAGGCAAAATGACCTATCGACTGCACTACCTCTTTCCCTTACTATTTCCATTTCTTCAACACTTTCTTCGTTCTTGTATCAATTTGTCATCCCAAACATCCATATCCACTGTATTCAGAAACCATTTAGTAATCAACCTATGTAACATTCAGTATCATATGATATTATTGATCTTATAATATCTTTGTATATGTTGTATGTTGCTTTCCGAAGGGATTTATTTTCTATGGATGGTGTCACTTCTTATATTTCGAATGTTTTGTTATTAGGCAGTTAATTTATTACAAAACCATTTCTACTTGCTGAATTACATACCCAAAAAGGTAATCTTGGTAATTCTTCTCGATCTTTATCATTTCTGATTTTGGTAACAACGCGATGGCAGTATTTCAATTGCTGTTTCAATGTGAGAATATTTGTCAATGATGCACTTCATAGTGACTTTCAAGAAAACAACTTGCTACTCGTTGCATGTCGAGAATTTTTGTTCTTACGAGGCCGTGAAAGAATTGATCTGCTCAATACACATACCTATACGTATATCTTACGTGGGCCCAGGGTCGATGTTTTATGCCAGCGATCCAGGAGAATCAATTTCAATCTTTCATCGGCTACATTACTTTGCAACAGAAGATATATTTTTTTACACAGAGGAAAGAACCAATATAAAATAATATATTACAGCTTGAATAGCTTGAATATCATTTCAATAACATTTCTTCCCGAGATATTGGTGTTCGAGTCTAGTGAGTTGTTCGGTCACGCGTTGCCGTGTTCCGTGCGTAGCACCAACGCCTCTTCCTCGATCCTGCCCAGGACGCCCCCTCCCGCGTGGGCAGGGAAGTTACGATTGGGGTCACATAATTTCTGTGCCATCTGTGATCTTCATGGGGAATCGATACGTCGTTACAGTAAGTCTCATTTCCATGCCCATCGTATTCCTCGCATATTTAACCCCAGCATTTGGTAAGTGCCGCGCCATTTAGAAGGACCGACGCATAAATAGCGCAATTCTCTTTTAATTGCATTAATTGTTTGCAAATTGATTCATTATGCAATTGTGTGAGCATCCAAATCCCATAAGGTGTGTTTAATCACGATTTTAATCAGAAGAGTGTTTCGATTTCTCAATAAAAAAACGTTTTATACACATTTTTCTCGATACTCCATAAATAGGTAAGTCACAAAAGAAAATAATATTCACTTAATGATTGCCATTTTTATTTGAATAATTTGCATAAATCTTCTCAAATATAAAACAAACCGTATTTCTATAATAGTTTTTTAATAAAAAAATATTAAATTTATTTTGCATTTAAATACCAAATATACTTAAAATATAAAAACTAATTCTGCAGTGAATTAGATAACGTTTTCTTATTTGCTTTAAACAGGCAATATGTTAGAAAATATAATTTCAGAAAACACATTCATTGTTGTATATTTTCCCCGTTTATTTATTTTATTTCTAGTCGTTTATGAAAAAAGTAATAAGACAGACACACACTAAGAGAGAGACAGACACACACTAAGAGAGAGACAGACACACACTAAGAGAGAG
>BOPP01000232.1:1369001-1472686 GCA_017312745.1 Gryllus bimaculatus | reverse complement strand
CACACACACACACTCAGACAGACACACACCCAAAGAGAGGGAGACGGACAGAGGCGGACTGACAGAGGCAGACCGCCTGAAAAATGCATTTTTATACATCATAAAACACTACACTCTGTAGATAACACAAACTAGATAATTACGCCTGTGCATAGAAAATTTTATCGCAGAATTGAGTATTCGTAAGTTGATTCATTGACCGGAAAAGGTCCTAAACCCTATCCTTATTTCCGGAGGTCTGCATTCGTCCTCAATTCTGATTGTTTTGTGGAACACTTCTCTGGAATGGTGCAGCTAAGCGACGTTCCATGCGAAATGCGAAGAGTGCCAGCCCATTGTCCTCTCACCCACCCCTCTCCATATTCGACCCGTGGCTCGTGTTGCGCTGCCAACAGAGCTGGTAGGGCAGCCCACTTTGACCTCACGTGTCATGGTATGTTACAATTTAGGACCGGCCTCGGATCGTTCGTGGTCACATTTGTATTGCGTGTTTGGAATTCTATTAAAGTCCTCTTGCCTACTTTATAGTTAAAAAACAAGTGATTGTGTTATGTAATATTAATACACAGTACTGGCGATTTGTGTAAGAGAAATGGTTACATGTTTTCTTCTAGTAGACCCTTTTGTCGAATAATCTTTAAATGAAAAAATGTTGATACAACTAATGTCCTTATAGTTTGTCACGTTGCAAATACATGACGTTACATTGCGATTAAGCGGGGAATATTCATTTTTCTTGAATATAGACAAATTATATACTTCCGGACCATGGCCCTGCAGATCAGATTGCAGCCATTCTTCAATTATATTTAATGATTCATGTTCAACATGTGTCTCAAGAGATAGAAAATTAGAAACTCACGTTGGAAAAAAATAGAACTAGCGGAACCCGTCAAACGTTGTCCTGCCCTTCATCTATCCCTTTCTCATTTTCTCTCCACTTCTATCACCGTCTCTGTCTTCCTGTTCCTGACTGTCTCTGCCTCTTTTTGTCTCTATCATTATGTATGTCTCATTATATGCCTCTCTGTCTCTTTCCGTTTCTCTCTCTGTGTCTCCTTCTGCCTCTGTATTTCTCTTTATATGTAGATTTGTTTCCCTCTCTGTGTCTGTCTCTACCTGAATCTATCTCTTTCTCTGTGCCTGTGTATGTCCCTGTGTGTCTGTCTCTGTGTCAGTCTGCCTCTGTCTCTCTGACTCCGGACTACTGAAGAGTCACCTGTTTCAGCTGACCCTCAAGACACCCGTCTCAGCCCTCTCCGAAGGCTCATCCGTCTCTCCCAACTCAACCGATATGCACATCGTGCCCGCCTCATTCGCCCTGCGCTTCTCACCCGAACCCACCCGGTTCTTCGCTGGCGCGGAGCATTACCCGTGAAACGATGCGGCGCGATGCGGTGTGATGCTCTTCTATTTTGATAGCGCCGCTGGCCATGCACGCATCGACGTAATGGATGACGTCGGTTCAATGAACGCTCGTACGCAGAACGCGGATACACAACGATCACGTTACAATCTGGCACCGATTTTCTGTGATAAGTGGAATGCGCCCGGCAATGCAGTTGTTAGAAATTACTAGTGGAGTAGCGCTTTCTCATGTGCAGGCCGGTGGGTGTCGAGAATGCCTTGAAGCGCCCTATTCGATATAAATGGAAATGTTTTGTCGGATCGACTCTAGAAATTAGTGGTAAATCAAGCGATTGTGCGAAGAAGGATTTGGGCCCCAAATTGTAATATATTTTGTAACGAAGATAATTATTCAATGTATAACGTGGTATAAGAATGGTTAGAACTATAGTTGTTAACACATTGAGAGTTCTACTCGGGTGTTAGAGTAAAATATGATCTATCAGTGGCTTGTGGAATAAAACTTTATACAGCTTAGTAATTATTACTTTTCAAATGGAGCGCTTTGCACACGAAGGTTTGTCAAACTTAGTTTGACAAGAAATCATAGAAAAGTAAGTAAATCAGTATATTTTATGCCGTTACCTCAGAAAACTTCTAAAACTTTTATCCTCACGATTAGGCTTCATTGGGTAACAACTAAACAAATTAAATATTGTTACGGGGATATTCACGTACAAACTAAACGAATAATTTTAAAACAATCTTGTTTTGTGAGATTCAATAAAGAGAAGCAAGCGAAGTAGGCTTTATCAATTTTTTCCAACTCGGTAAAATTTTATTTCACACGTGAATCTTCGATAATAAATTTGCTGCAATGTATATTCAAATGGGGGTTAGTAAGCCTGAACTGTTGGTTATTGCAGCTCCATTATAACGAAAGTGTTAATATTCGTGTAAGAGCAGCACCCTTCAGCACAACCTCCGTTGTTACTGTAAGTTAATGCATTGATGCGGAAATTGGCAGAGTGAAGAAATAAATTATCTTAACTATATGTAAGGTGGCCTTCCGAGACTGCGAATGACACACAGTTTACAACGGAAATAACAACCCAATCTGACGGCAAGAATTGAAACCAACACAAATTATTGAAACTGATCCCCAGACTGCAAAGATCGTAATTGAACTCATTAGAATATCAACACCCTCTAACGGTCATATAAGCTGAAAACACAAGATCTACTGCATTCTGCGACTACTATCAACGATCGTCACGACCCCCAGAATTATCGTAATCTTGACTGGCGCAAGTAAAACCAGATAGGGTTCGAAGTCGAGGACGATAAAATTAATAAGGTAACAAAGAAAAAACGTAACAATAGTAAGAAATCTGACAACGGTACTTACACCGAAATAAACAAACTAATAATGACTGATTCTAACTCCAAACAAATACTATATGAATTTTTAAGAACAATGAAAAAAAGAAAACAAAAAAAGAAAAATTTAACGAAAAAAACAAGATAGAGAAAATTGAAAACAAATGTCAAAATGAAAAGTTCCAAGTAACAACCAAAAAAGAAATTAACCTCTTAACAGACAACTTAAAAAATTCAAGAAAGAACTGATATCTGAAAATAAAGAAACTGTAAACAAAAATCAACTGCAAGAAAATAAACTAACAGAAATTGAATAAAGATTTTAATTCAGACTGAACAAGATAGTAGAAGAATTAGACAGACGCATTAAACAAGAGAAGAAGAATTACATAATGATCGTAAGTATGGAAATCAAGATCCAAAGCATAAAAAAAGCAAAACAATGCGCACAAAAAATGTTACAAATCTACAGATTCAGTCTTCCATTGCCGAAGCATGTAATGTAGGAGAAGGCTCGTGGACTAATTAATAAAGGTAAAAATTATTTCTCTCAAAGGAAAAATAAAAGTTATGAAAAGCAAAAGTAAATTAAAGCTACCAACGATTTGACCAGACGGGAAAGAGAAATTCATGCAGCATTAAGAATAACGAGTGAAAGGAAACTCGGTAAAATGAGTACATTTAAAAATTCAAATAAATGGTGAGTTGGAAAATTGGGAAGCACAGACGAGCAACAAAGACACATAATCAACAGCAGATTGCTATCTTTAAAGTGTCAAAAACATAGAATTGATAACTGTCTGGAAACAACAAATCATGAAATCAACACAGAAAAACAACTCCAAGAAAAGAAAACCACAATACAGCCAATAAAAAAATGCATTTAATAATAGAAGACAAATTTTATCAAACAGTGCGGAGAAAACACATAAGAAAAAACGTTGCCAGAAGAATGAAGGACATATACTTAAATCTGCAATACTTAATGTTAGATCACTTTTGTCAGGAGAGAAATAGAACTTAAAACAGCATTAAGAAATCTAAAATTGATGTGATCGGCATGTATGAAATTAGAAAGCACGGAGAAGCAAAAATTGAAAAGAAGAATGGCGACATATTCTCCTATATTGGAACAACTCAAGGGCTTTTTAATAAATAAACATATAAAGAGATCAATAAATGAAATATTAGGAGACTCCGAAAGAATTCCCGTTCTGAAACTGATAATGGGCACATGCAAAATAATGATAATAATAGCGTATGCACTAACAATCACGTGCGTGGAAGAATAATTAGATTTCTATAATTTACTAGACACCTTTAATCAATATAAAACACCATAAAACTTTGTGATCGGAGATTTTAACGCAAAGGTAGAAACGAAAGAACTTAACGAAGAAAAGGCAACAGCACGTTATGATTATGGTAAACGGAAGTAAAGAGGAGAAAGGTTAATTCAATCTGAGAGTCAAAGGCTAAAAACTACGAACAAGGTGCGACTTGGAGGAAGAAAGAAATGGTTTCAAGGAAAGGAAATAAAAAATATCCTATGAAATAGATAGAATAAAATTCAAACAAGTACTTAGTACCGAACTGAACAACATGATATAAAACTGAGCTTCAGACTCAAATTCTGAGAACTCTATTTCTGAGAACTCTATAACTGCAAAGAAGATCAACCTCAAGCTGAGTATACTGAAAGAAATAACAGCAACAATGATCCGGATGGAGTGCAGTCTATTCATGAAGTAAAGTAAGATGCTCTGTCTCAGAGATAAAAACAAAACCCTCGCCAGGGGACGATGGGATACTTAACGAATTTCTTGTACACTATCCAGAAAAAGCTGTTATAGAAATAACAAACTCGTTTAATAAAATACTGAAGGCAAAAATGACTCCAAACAATGGTCACAAAGCACCACCTCCTTCTCATACAAAAACGGAACAATTTAAACAATTATCAAATAATTGACGAATAACATTCAAACGAATAGGCTGGATTCCGATCCGATTTTAGTACATTATACCAGAAAAATACAAGAGTTTGATTTAAAACTCTATATAGCCTTTGTCGATTTTAGAAAGGCATTTGATTGTGTAGAGCATGCAGCGATATTCAATTCTCTTGATAAACAAGGCGTGTTAAATAAGTACATTAGAACTTTACAGAGAATATATTCAAATAGTATTGCAAAATAAGAACTGACCAAGAAGTAAGGCATTTGAGATAAGAAGAGGTGTCAGGCAAGGAGATCCTTTATCTCTAAAACTATTCACTTGCGTACTAGCAGATGTATTCAGGCAGCTAACAAGGTCTAAAAGAGCGTCAATAAAAATTGGCGGGCAGAGATTCACAAATTTGCGATTTGCAGATGGTGTAGTTATGTTTGCTACCTCTGACATGAGATATACGAGATGTTAAGAGAGCTGAGTGATAAAAGTTCTAAAGTTCGGCTTGAAATTAACCTATCAAAAACAAAAATTATGACGAACGTCAAACGAATGCCTGTAGATGTAGCCGATCAAAAATTTGAATACGTTCAAAAATATCTATATTTGGGACAATATTTTTTGGGGATGGAAAGAAAATGAAACAAAAAGGAGAATACCCTGCCGTGGAAAAAGTTCTGGAGTCTCTCTTTATTCTATTAGACAGAAAAGTCAGCATGACAATCAAAAAATCCATTATACGCAGGTGCATCACATCATATGGCTCTCAAGTATGGCCTCTCACATGGGCAAAGAAGTCCATGTTAATAAGATGCCAGAGACATATGGAGAGGAAAATTCTTTATATAACACAAAGAGATAAAACTAGATGCAAAGAACTCAGAGAAAAAACAAAAATAAATATTGTAGACAGTGTCTTTGGACTCATATGGCGCTATGGCGGACATGTTGCCCGTCAAGATCCTACAAGATCGTCTCACCGTGCTACACTTTGGGATACGAGATACGGTTGGCGTGAACAAGGATGATAACAGAAGAAATGATCTGATGTGTTCAAGAAAGAAGAGGGTGTAAAGTGGTCTCAAGTAGCAAAAAACAGACAAGTTTGGAAGAAACTTAAAATAAATGTGCAAAAATTTTGATCTTTTTGTTAATACAGGACACTAAGTTTATATATATATATATGTGTATATATATATATATATATATATATATATATATATATATATATAAGATCTATAATGTTCAATGCTGTGTGAGCATACTATGATATGAAACTATAGGTGTCCTAACTCACATATCCACTCTTGCGGGAGGCTTTAGCCTTGAAAGAATCTTATAGGCAGAAAATAAATAAAAATATTCAAATGCTTAGCTGATGTAACTTCAACTCGTAGCCACTCAAAAATCACGACCGATATTTTCATTTAGTAGTTTGATATATGATTACATGCTCCACAGCGAGGAAAAATTGAAGAGGTAAATGTTCTGTCACATTTATGATGATGATAGTACACCCAAGATAGAGATGGGAATTATCCCTTTGGTAGATTAATAGTTGGTAGTAGATGTTTTGAGTAAGAAATGAGCTGTGAACTGAACGGCAATTCTGATGATCAGTTCTTGTCACGAAAGAGGAAGTTTGATTAACTACCTGGGTAGATCGCAGGTTTTGGTGTGAATTTACTTTTTTATGATATTCCTTTCCATTCTCAATTGTTTTACATTTCACTGAACCTTCTTATACTATTACGAAATTATGAGTTAATATCTCATGATTTACCGTGATTACCAAAAGAAATATTTAGTTCGTACTAAGCCAAACTTATATACATTTAATATTGACAACAAATCTTTCCGAAATACTTTAGTTATTTTACTTAATTTCCTTCATGAACAGATGTACCTATTGGAAAAGCAGGTAAACTTTCACATATACCAACAAGTTATAAAAAAGAATTTATGGTATGCATGGTGTGACATTTACAAAATACTTAGAGATAGATTGTTAAAAAACACATGGAACTAAACATAGTTTATAAATTATTGATGACTTCCGAATCACAAGTGACAAATAAAGAACCAAAAGTAATGATGTTTACAACAAAAATTTTGAAGAGATTTCATTTTTCACTGCAAAACTGCATAATAATTCGTATGCACGTGATGTTAGGAAATTTCATCAATTCAGATGCCTCTAAAGTCGAGAGAATGTGTTATGGAATACCATCACAGCAGTGATTCATTTCAGGAACGTTTTTATTAATCATAAGTTTTAATTATTCAATTATGGAATGTCACAAACCTCAAAAATATTCACATAATCAATCAGTACAAGTAGGCGTAGCGTTCTCAGACCGAAGGATCGCGGGCATGGCTGCATTTGTTTTCGTCCTTTCACCCCCTATCATTACCATATGTCATCTTCACAGTTACCGCACTGTTAAATGCAATAGTGGTCGCTAATGACCTAGATAATGATGAGACCTATAATAAAAAAAATCGCTTTACAATCACATTGTCAAAACAAATGTTTCTATCATAGAAAATGTCGGACTGCTCATTTACAGAAATTTAAACTATTTCTTTCGAACTTTTTCATCATAACATGGTGAAGATAAGTCAATGGACTAATTTCCTCATCAATCTTCTTTTCCTCCGAAGACTTCACTGTAGCGCTTTAATCCACGCCTATCTACACATTTTCGTAGAGGTAAATTAAAACCTTCGCCGATCGAAGGCCGAAGGGCAATTACGGGCGGAAGAGCGGCTCCGTGAAGCAATCGGACTATCGAAGAGCGCTTCTCACGGGCGCCGCCAGCGACGAGCACGCGACGTCGCAAGTAGGTCGTCACCAAATGGCGGGCCCCACCGTTCCGCGCCCTTGTGGCTGCTCTCTGCCCTCCACAACGATAGGAAAGCGGGAGAAGAACCTAGCATTCCAGCATTCGACAGCACTAATATAACACGATGACTTAATTATTACCATTCGTAGAAGACTGTGACGTATTTGACGACAGAAGCGACTTCCTTCTACCACAGGCGTGTGTTGCTCATACCAAGAGCAATCAGCACCAACGCAACAACAGGGTCGTGACTGAATCGAACACGATTGAACGACTGTATTGCGAGACATCCACTAGCGGTTATATACACCCTCTTCAGGCCCCATCAACCATTGCACGAACCCGACTGCGCATGCGTTCTTTATACAGCATACTCAATTTTTCTGCAACTTTATGTAGCCCTAAAATATTGTATGTTTCACTTTCATAGTCTGAAATAAAAATGCCTCTACACTACATTTATGAGAAATAAAACCACAAGTGCTTATTCATTTTCTTTTCCAACCAAGTGGAAAAGCTGGAGAATTCGCCTACCGCAATCATCTCTTTGTAACAAGGAGGAACGATGAACGTCTTTTGTTCGATTTACGTTTTCCACTTCACTGAAACGGGAGCTCTTTGACTGCTTACCAAATATATTTTTGTGGAATGAAGCTTTTGTATCGACTAATCCATTGCCTCCTTCAAGTTCAAGTTTTCAAGTTCAAGGTTGACTCTGTGTTACCTTGACAAATGATATGCTATTTATTTCTCATTTCTTTTCAACATTTTGATCATGCAGTAAATGAATTTGATTTTTAAATCACTCTTTCCTTCGGATCTATGGAGTGGACAGGAAAAGTATTGAATGTGGTTTTAAAAGAAATGTCAAGAGTTTGGTAGCGAAAATAGTCCTTGTGACAATTAAATGTGCAAGTGCAACCAGTGCAAGCAAAATGGTAAATAATAATGCCATTTAACCTCAAGAAGAGATGCTGGGACAAGGCGTTACGTCGGTGTTATTGAACACAGTTCCTTATACATTTTTCATTCCTTAACACTCACTAAAATAAATGCTACGTTTAGCGCAAAAGCTACGAAAAGCATAAAAAACGGTAAAATTCTTGTTTTATTTACACTATGGCAAAGGGAACACCACAAGCCTTCTATTACTAAATCAGAAAGATTATTTGAGTGCAATAGAAGGGCTACATTTTAATGAAAATGCCAAAAATTGTAAGAAGCTTCGAGGTATCTGACCTATGGCAACGAACACAATGAGAACGACCTGCTTTAGTGATGGGACATCGAGATGCACATCCGACCCGGGTACCGCTGAATCTTTTTGGTTCCTGTTCAGGAATATCTTATATTATTAAAATTTTTGAAAACATTGAAATAATTATTTCTAAAATTATTACATTTCTTCCAAAAAATTAAAATAACCAAATTTTAGTCGTGGATTTTACAGGACTATGAGGAGGAAAGGTTTTCATCATGTCATGCATCCCAACGTTTTCATATGAAATGAATAGAATTGAAGTATGCCTAGTGTACAAATAAAAATATGTGCGGATATCTTTCTCGGTCTTTCTATAAGTTTACGCATTTTTCAGTCTATATTGTGCAGATTATTATTTCCTCGAATTAAAATTTAAAAGTGTATGATCTAGTTTGAGCTCACACAATGAATGTTATTAAATTCATGACGAGTGTGTTACCACAAAGACGTGTAATTGAATTTCTTTCCTAAAATTTACTTCCACGCTGATGAATGTGTGCTTGAGTTTCTTTCTATTCATTCTACGGTTTGTGGCTTCATTTCTATTCATATACGGTCTCTGACGAACAATCAAACCACATTTGGAATTTACTCGTTTTAATAATCATAATTTGTTACAATAGATCCAAAGGCTTCTAATTAATTTTGAGGAAAAATATGAAATTCAAAAACAGCTTCCCTCTAAATATTATCGGCTTTGAATAGATGATATACTTCGGAATACGTAACCAAACCTAAAAGTTAACGTTTGCATTCTCTTTATATTATTTCTCTAGTTTTTTACACTTTCTCAGTGGCAACATGGAAAAGAAAAAAATACTGTAATGCTGCATCGAAAAGTGGAAATTTTTCTACCGAAAACTCGTATTGTGAGACGCTGATACAAAAATAATGGATAAATACTGCTCATATGTGTAATAAACTATTTCCTCCATTATGTTGTATAGTCAGAATTCCTGTTTTGTTGGATGTTTACTGAAAAAATGGTCCTCGTGTGTTCTACAAATTTAGTATTTGCGTTGTGTATTTTCTTCAGAATTAATTACCAACCTAAGAGTATATTGATGCACTGGGGGTTTGTTCAATTATGACTTTTTTTAAAAGTTACTCACGAAATCCAGAATTTTTCAAATAACCCGTCTCCCTCTTAACTCAAAACAATAGCGACGCAATAATACGGCCAGTACGCTGAATCGCGACAGCCTCTACGCTCCAGTCATTGGGTGCCAATTATTCAGTACATTCCGCATTATGTTTGCGAGATTACTCTACCGTGTGTCTATTTCGAGGCAATGCATGACTGACGTCATAGCTTGGCAGTATACCACAACCTGCTTCCATTGATCAGCCATAAAATTGCAGTTCCAAGTTTGGGCAGAGATGTACGGTAGCACGGGTTGTGCGAAAGAGGTCACGACTTGACACGAAATAATTCGTAGAAGGAACATTGATTAAACTGAATGATTTAGTATGTATTGCTTGACGGATATTAATTATTCTTAGTGCAAACGAGTTCGCGTGAGAGGGACGCGCGTCTGCTCCGTACGAATGTCGCTGCTCGACTGGATTTCGTTAGATGTAGGTAGAGAGGCGAGAATCTTTTCGCCAACAGGAAGCCAGCTTTCATTTTTTGCAGTTAGATGTTGCCAGCTGAACTATTTTATGAAGAAAGTGTGTGAGTACATGATTAATTGAATTAAGATTTTCAATAAGGCGATTAGTGATTATAATATTAGACGATTGAATTATGTTACATTTCCAAGAATCTGAAGTGCACAGCTGGAGGAGAGGCTGGAGAGAGTGCGAGAGCTGAAATTCGAGGTATCTTTTCCGTGCGATGTGGCGGGTTATTGCGCTATCTTCAGACACAGTCGCGAGGCTGAACCCCATTGCTACAATAAATTATTAAAAACAAGGATACCGAATTCAAATTATAATTATAAAATATTACAAGTCTGGGCGGATGTGTACGTAACAAGAGAGTGCATGTTAAATTTACAATTGTGAATTGAAGTAGTTTTTAAGAGCTCTGACGAGCACTACATACTACTTACAATAAAACAAATTTAAATGAGAATCTCGTGTTCTTATAAATCTTGTATGAATGAGAGCATAAAAAGTAAGTTGTATACCAAAGGGCAAAAATTCTTGGGTAGAATAAATGATCACAATAAATTAAGTTTATGTAAAAATAATGGACGTTAAGAGAACATTGGTGAATTTTGTCACGACAACCAAATACTAATTTCTCACTCTAGTCTCCTTGGATCTTGTCTGATGAAATTGTAACTTAAGTTTAATATTTGGCAACCTTATCAGTACTAAAATTAAAAGCCTAGCAGTCTGGTGCGTGCCGTTTGTATTGGTACTATTGACGTTTCGATCGCTATGTTGCGACTTGCCCGGGTCGGTGTTGCGGTCGAAGCATCACAGGAGCGAATGCAAACAAGGCGCGTATGGGGCAGCGTGCTTCTGCAAACATTCAGGGCTAAGGGGACAATCGCCATTCTGCAGAGAATACTGAACAGGAACTGCTCCTTAATTGCATCAGTAACGACATTCTCAGAGTCAATTTGAGTTACGCCAAACATTGATGAATAGAAAACAGCTCTCAATAGAATCGAACTAAAACCATTGCGTCGCGTGAAAAACATTTCTAATCCCCAGTCCCGATTTAATGTCACAAAAACGTGTTGTATTTCTAAATGAACTGGTCGAAAACAAAACTAATGTATTTCGCCCATGATGCAAAAGTAATCTTTTGTATCAAGTTTTTTATTTTTTAATCAATAAAGTATTCTCAATTTACAATTATTATAAAATTCACTAAACAAACTGGAATGTAGTTATACAATGCATTGCATAGCCTACTGTGTGTTTATTTATGAAAAGTAACGGCAAAATATTGTATTGGATTAAGCATTACAAGTTTTTCCTTTACAAAATAAAAAGGGGAATATTTTGCAAAAAATAAAAATAGAAATCGTCCATTTGACAAAGTATTTCTACAAATGTCGAATTCAGTGAAATCTTTGTGCAAATATTCTTTTTAATTTTATTTTCTAAATTTTGAATAAGATTTCAGTATGTGTCAGTATTTCTTTTTCGTTGTGAAGAATTAAAAACAACATTTTTTTGTGCCGACGTGTTTCATATAGTATAATTTTACTAACTAATGCTTATTCATAATAGTATATCAAATGCACAATTACATCTTCCTTCATATTCAATTCCTATTTTCTCGTCATTTTGTCTTAACTTTAATTTGCAAGTTTTCTTGTCTGTCATGATATTATGTTATCTTTGATGTATAACATTTTCTCTTCTTTCACGTGTTATAATATTTTTTCAAATAATGTTTTTTTTTTAAATTGACTCACTACTTATTAAGAAGTCAATATACACCTCACAGATATTTTAATGGAATTTTTGAAGAGTGTCCAATGATGGTTGTTGTTGAGTGTCTATTACGAGTGCTTTCACAATGTATTAAATTTGTAAATTTTAATGCACTCAGTTTAGGGAAATAAATTTGAATATAAAGTTAAACAAATACCACTATCAGATTTAAACTCTATAAATTCGAAAGTAAGTGTTCACTTTACATTTCTCATTACAGAACGAATCTTCACACAGAAAAATATTCTTATTTAATAAAAGCCCAGTTCAAATATGAGATTTTTTATAAATAATAAGATTATACTCAAAATTGAATGAAATTACAGAACTCATTTAGCCTTATTTAAGAAATAGTTTATTTAATTTACAATTTGTTGAATTCCTCTAACACACAACACAAATAACTTCATTGGAACGCAGTGGGGGCTAATGCCTCAACAAACTGGAGGTTGCAGCTCCATGGAATGTAATATCCGAAATTGAGAATACATATAACTAGTGATGTAACAGAATGGCACACACTCTTCCGTATTACTTTTCTATTTTCTCTGGGCTCGGCTAGCTATTCGAACTTGCCACATACGCTTGCCTGTGCTATCGATTGTTTTCCCAAGTACATTTTTTAAAAATTATCTTAATTTTTCGATTTACTAATATAACTCGCGTCCTAAATGGCAATTTTCTTTGAAAAAATTTGAGCTGTTTTTAATAAAATGGCGCTCAAGCGCTATAGTAAATTCGAAATTTGAAGCACTTTTTCGCAGAATATTTTTGAGTTCGAATATTTATATTTTCGAAAAACTTTATTTGAATGACTTTAACTCAATACAATCGCTCATACATCAAATACAATAATGTTTTCAAATTGCTAGAAATGTGCATATTTATGGCGTGAGAAATATTTAATTTTTTAAAATATTTGTGTAATATTGGTGTTATTTTTGAAAAAACAAAAAAAAATATCCCGAAATGAACTTTACATCATATTAAAGAACGCAATTAACACTATAATTTTGAGAAGTTTGAAGAAAGAATTTAGAGCGGTTTTTAAGAAAATGGCGTTTGAGCGTTCCTAAAGTTGCAAATATTTTGAGTAAGTTTTGACAGAAAATGATTGAGTTTTCGAGAAGCTTTATATGATAAAATTTAAAGCACATGTACTCATAAATATAATGTGAACAAATTGCTGCAAATTTAAATATTAACGACCTGAGAGACAAGTCAAACAATGGAATATTTGTAATTAAAAAAACAAAACAGAATACAGCAATTTCATAGAGAGCAATTTCATAGAGAGGACAATCCCTACCAAAACTTTAAAGAAAAAAATTGTAGCCGTTTTTGAAAAAATCTTATTTCCGTAATTTTTTAAAATTGCCCATATTGCTCGCAATATTGCGCGAAAACAACTAAAATTTTCAAAAAATGTACTTGATCTTAATGAAAGAATTAAATATGGAGAACAAATTGTATTTCAAGGGGTTTTTTTAATCTTCAATATTGTAGTTGTAGGAAGAATTCGACAAAATTCAGCTTTTTTATTTTTCGAAAATTTCGAGTTATCAAGGTGGCATAGGTCCGATTTCTCTGATAAGAGCATTTTACTCTATTCTTTACAAGAAATTTCAAGGAAAAATTCGGAGTTGTTTTGGAGAAAATCGGGAAAGGTCCCAGGGGCGTCATGTAAAGTATCCCCCGAAACTAATGATTGATTTTCAAAATCGCAGAGCTTCAATTCTGGCTAAATGGACAGGGGTTTCTTCAATTTGAAAATATCTTTCGCATGGTTTAGGCGCTAGTGTTAGTGTAGTCACATACACCAGTGAGACAATAGACGGACAGTCGTTTTAAAAAAAGTATATTTTTCATTGGAATCTCGAAATCAATTTTCTGCAGCATTGCATAACTTTTCCTATACTACGAATAACTCTGTATATACGTACGTAAGTACGTACATATGGAGAGTTATATACGGGAAAGATAAAAGAGAAGTATTTTACGTAAATTACTTTAGACTAAGTTTAATAGTGACACATTACGTAAATTTATGCGTAGTGCTCATGTCTGTTAGACACACTTCCCGCGCGCGTGGTTCTGGCTTTCCAATGGGCGCGTAAGTTTTTATATCATTGCTCTACCAGAGTAAAACATCAACAGCATTCACTGCACATGCCGGAATGTGGCCTCCCCCTCCAAAGCTAGAAACATTTTTCCGCCTGCCTGCGCTCTTTGTCTCAGCATCTCTCAGCTATCTTTCTATCTCGCAGATCTCTTTCTATCTCTGGTGGGTCGCGTGGTAATTTAACACTGAGTTTGGCGATAACAAACTGATGAGTGAGAAGGGTCAGACGAAAGGCAGCTTCGTACATATTTTGTTCAAAAGATCAACAGTAAACAAGCCGTGTCGCGAAGAACGGTTTCTGTAATAAGATCATTGTTAGTTCATTTCATGAATTCATTTCCTTGGACGCTCCTGGGGCTGCGAGTCCCTCCTCTAACAATGAGGACGACGAGTGACGGTCAGTGCGATCGCTGCGTCTCGCAGTCGCCACTCCTTGTCGCCTACGTGCTTCCTTTTCGCCGAGAGGGGAAATCTTAAAAATTATTTTATTTCGAAAATTTCATTACTTTGGAATATACTGCAATAATGAAATATCTGTCTACACACACTAGCATTCACACCAGCGCTCTCAGACTGTAACTGCAGGCGAAAATATGCACAGGGAACAGAAAAGGACTTCCTTTCAGAACGATCAACAACAAAGCAGTCATCAAAGGCACATTTTGAATCAATAAACCGAATGGAAACAAAATAATGGAAACAAAATCTCCAAACAACATAAATATGGGATTCAATACCATCGATAACACTGGTCTGCGTCATATTTGTTGTCTGCAATATTTTATTAGTGTTTTTACGCGTTTTTCACACTGATTTCAAATCTGCAATCGATATTTCCGCATCAGCTCGTTTTTTTCTCTACAAGACAATTATGTTTTTGACATTTGTGGTCTCTATTAGATGTTAATACTAATACGAAATACTTTTTGAGACAGATTGTTATAATTGAGTATTGTACATGTTAACACGAACTAAATTTCATCAATTAACATGAATGTAAAATTGATTAAAAATAACCCAAAAATTCCCTGGGACGCCGTGCAGCGCTCGGGCAAAAGACTCCCACCCTGGCTGCGCATCCGAAGGCCCTCTTGAGCCACGTGTTGAAGCAAATGCTATAATAGAGCTAAGAGCATGTCATGGTGCAAGGCCTAGGAAAGCAACAGGCGTTGGAAAGAGCGCTGCTTATCATTGAAACGGAAATGTATATTCCTAACATATAAAATGTTATCGACTAATCTAGGGGTTGTGCAACCATTCGATCCAAACACGAGCCGCCACTGATCTCTGAAGTGTCTGTCTGTAATCAAACTCTGTAATACGATTTATTAGTACAAAATGTCCACGTTAAAACATTTAAAACAATTAATTTTCAGTTTTGTAAACTTTATTTGGTGGCTCAGGGTGGAAAGGTGTCTGCAGCGCTTCTGACCGGGAGGTCTTAGTGCTTGAGGCCCGCCCGAAGCAGAATTTTCGATATTAGCTCGGTAACTAGATCGAAATAAGTCGCTGTGTGTAGGAGAACTCAAGCGGTCAACTGCTCTGATTGGTTTCCCGTGGTTTCTCCGTTCAACCCCAAGCGAATGCTGGAGCAGTACGCTAACAAACGGTATCGGGACGTGTGTAAACGTTTTTCCTCTTCCTTGTCTTATCCTCACCCGTTACTTCCACATATATTCACATGCACTACACTATCACACATGTGGGGAGATCGCTCAGGAGCATAGAGCTTGTTCCTGCTGAGGCTGTGCTCATGGGAGATACCTGGAACACAGCAATCTGACGGGAGTAACGCCATCTCCCGCGATAAAAAGTATGCATTACACTAATGGCTTTAGCATTTGGCGCACTTCGAATCATCAATCCATGGGTTTTATAAAGACAAATACAAAAACTCACTTTCGGATCATAGTAGTATTTTGGTTGTAGCATGACCAAAACAGTCCTGGAATGCTAACCCATCTGTCAAAATCATTGCCAGTTTGTGGTAGTAGATCAATTAGTAAGCATACATTTCCTTCTGGTTAGATACAAACTTCCGTTCAAAGAAATTTAAAAAAAGCTTAAATTCCAGCTGCGTTTCCCACACTAGTGTTTGTTAGCGTTCGCTTGTTCAGCGTTGGTGCTTTCGGAACAAGGTTTTAAAATGTGGCCGTCCTCTGTGTGGCCGCGAGATAAGCAGAACAGAAGCCAGCCAGATGTGCGGGGGTGAGGATGGAAAGGTGGAGGTGGAGGACAAGGTGGAAGGGTTTGTGGGGGCGGGAATGGCAACGTGTGCCGGGTTATGGGGACGGTGAACGAGATGAAAAAAGGGACTGGGGCAACGGAGTCGGTGAGGGCACGGAGGGGGGCAGGGGGAGTGCGGCAGGGCGGCGCGGCCGGCCGAGCGATAAGCGCGAGCGTCGCTCAGCGTCGCTCAGCGTCGCTGACAGCGCCGCCGCAGGCGGGCAGGCGGCGGGCAGGCGGCGGGCAGGCGGATCGGGGCGGAGGACATGCTGCTGATGAGGCTGACCTTTGCCGCTGTCTCCCTCCCGCCCTTCCGCTGCCTACAAACAAGCAGATGAGCGCTCGGGGGTAGCGACACGGCGCCTGCCCGGGGCCGCGCTGGGGGGCTCGAGTTGATTTACTGGCTAACGTTGTCCGGTCATGGGCGTGACCAAATGCGGAAGCGTGCAAGCGGTTGATCCTTACTTGACCAGTACTATTTGTACAATCCCACTTACAGTAATGTAAATGCCATATGGCCTAATGGCCTTGAGGCGCTCAGGATAATGTTGGCACATTCAACCGACATCGCCAGTATGACTGTAAATTCCTGTCACATATCTACCAAATGCTGAAATATCAAATAAATAGAGATATGGCAAATCCCGCAAATTCCATCTTTAAAATTTGTTTGCAGTGAACCTAAATAAAACTTCAGATGTGTCATTGTTTATATTGCACACAGAAGTATCATGACCAGAGAAAGATAATGATAGCTAAATAGAATAACATGTTGAAAATAGTGAAATACGTACACTCTTTGTATCATGATTTTTTAAAATACATGTTCATGATGGTGTTGATTTGAAGAGAAACGTAAGAATATGGAAACGGAGCTGGATTCTGTAATGTAAAATTTTAAATAAAGGTAGACTCAATGTTATCTCGATTTTTGATTTAATATACTTTTTTTCCTAGTAAAAGACACAACTCCCCTATGTTAATCCCCAATGGTTCCAGGACTGGCCGATAAACTTTGACAACCACATGTGAGATGCTCTTTAAAAATTAGGTCATAACAATGATATATTGAGTTATTAACGAAAACAGAAAATGTAATTTTTTAAACAAACCTCGGTTTAGTCCGCCGCTATTATTCTGATCGCCTCAATTATTTTCGATGACATTCGAAAAATACTGGCAATATCCATAAAGTTGATGCCACTGTCAGAACATAGCCTTCTTTCTTTGCATTCGGTGCATACATAACATGTTCAGAATTAGTATTTTTAGTAGTTTTAGTATTTAATTTTACATCTACTTCTTTGAAATATCATTTCAATGTGTTATCTTTCCATTTGCAATTTTTATCTCTAAAGCCACGTACAGTGCTTTATTTCTTGAAAATTTCTGAAAAATGCGTTATTGTTGTCTTCCGTTGACGACCGAAGGCATCACGTCATCCTCATCAATCTTGACCCCGTGCGCATTTCTATGAAATAATTCAAATTATCAGTTAAAAATGTGTTGTTTTTTTTTACTTTCTCGGTCTTAAGTTGAGAAAGTTTTGTATTACCACGTGAAAAAACGGCGAACTTTCGGCAGAAAAACTTATTACAGGTCCCTGGTAACGAAAAAGTCGTTACTAAATATAGAAGAAATTTCTCTAATACTTGGTGTAGCCAGAATCACTGTTTTGTGGATCCTTGATACCAAACAATTGGCCAATCGATTGACGTTAAACGTCTATCTATCCGACTGTAAAAAACTCAAGCGACTGAACTCTGCAGCTGATTTTCTCCAAAATTGATATTCACAAACCGATCTGGCTGATCGTGCGGACCTTTGAAGTTGAAATTGATATATAAATTTTTGGGATACTTTACCTGCAGCACCTAGGACATTTTCAAAAAATTGGCGCGAACAATTTTGATTACATCTATAATATAAAAATGAATCGCAAAATGTGTTGGTAAGCGCATAACTCAACAACGCCTGGACCAATTTGGGCAATTCTTTTTTTTAAATGTTTTGTGAAGTTCAAGGATGGTTTTAACGCCCGAAAATCGAATAATTGCCGAAAAAAACTAAAAAACAGCCTTTTTCTTATACAAATGTTTTCTAACTAAAACGTAGAGTCAATTTGAGTTTTATAGCTGTTGTATAAAGAACTCTATGTTTGTAGTAGCACAAGCACTCATTGTTTGTAGGTATGTTCTAACGTCAAGAGTCAATTTGCTAGGTTTTCCACCTCTCGGTTTTAGATCGGGGTCTCCGGTTTTTGTGGCTTCATCTCCGGTCCCGGTTTTTGAAAAATTATCTCCGTTTTTTTTTTCAATTTCAATACATTTTCAAATTTTTTACAAAATAAAATAGATTTTTTCAACTTAAAATTTAAAGCTTTTTGCTATTCATCAGAAATCTGTCCATTCTTCTTCATTAGAAAGAATAAAGAGCAGAACAATGAAAATTGGACTTGCGAATCTCGGTTATCGCCATCCGCTGTCTCTTTCTTTCTACGCATATCAGAAAGAGACAGCATCTAGCGATTATGCGAAAAATCGCATCGCGCAAAAGTTCCAAGAATAATCACCCGGGAATGCTATTCGATATCTTCATATTGAACAAGAATCGATTTTCGTATCGACATTTTGTATCAAAGGCTGAATATTTTAGATATACAATAACAATTTGAAATAAATGTTAAAAACGAATAATTATACAGGTAAATTTTACATACAAATTGTTTTACATATCTCTATAACCTAAAAATAATTAATCAATAATCTTTGTTTAGAAATAACTGAAGTTAAGACTATATTTATTGAGCGAACAACATTTTAAGAAATTCCGAAAAGTTGTGTAATCGTATATAAAAACGAATTATAGAAAAGTATGTTAAAACACTACATAATAGATAATTTAGTAATAAAATGTTTAGCAAATATTCTGTCTCATTTATTTTTTTTATAATATTTGAATTACATAAATAGATGAAGTAAGTTTAATTATATAAATTAACACTCTCACTCACATACACACTTTATTTAGCAACTAGCGGACCGACAGACTTCGTCCTGTCCAAAAGATTTGTTATGTGAACAGTTTTTTGTTCTCTTATTTTATAGTCTGGGCAAAAACTCTCTGAACAGAACGTCACCCTGGTGATTGGGCGTTGTGAATAAGAATATAATTAATAAAACATATATAAGCATTTAAAAGTAAGTATCTTTATTGTTAATCATGTGATCATAATAATTAACAAAATCAGTTTTTTTTTCATGGTAGTGCTTTGTGATATACAATGTTTTTGGTTTGGTTTGCTCATATTGTAGGCAATTGAAATTTAAAAAAACGAAGCTAATGGATTGTGTTGCGCAAATGGTAAAGTGAAATTGATACCATTGGAACCACACCAGAGCCATTGGTACCTCTGGGTTTCAGGAATAGGAACAGATTCATACACTTTTTGAAAAATATCCAATAATAATACACAATTGCTTTCAAATGACTTCATTTGGGTCAACAAATATAGTTCGGGAATATTTCATGCCAACTTTCAAGGTATAAAGCAGTTAACATAATTGTTTTTATGTTCTGTGACCTACCAGTTGTGTTACTAATATTCAATTTCTTATCATCTAAGATCATAATCATCACTTAGCTCCCATATTATTTGGTGATACAGTTTTTAGCGACACTTTTATTATTTTGAAACCAACATTATTATTTGATGATAGATATTAGTTAACACTAATTAGGAGACATATAACTTTAAAGAACCAATATTAAGTTTGATCACTGCAAATCCATAATTTATACCCCACATTGATTATTTATTTAATTTATTTTATTTTAGGTGTTTGGTACAAACATAATATTTTTTTTAAATTTACAGATACAAGCAAATATATCAAGAGCAGGTTCAAACTGTTACCAGTGTCAGATAGCAACTACAAATTGCTGCAAATTATTTATGGGCAATCATCACAAGAAACTAATCTGCGTTTGCACATTAAAAATTTGTAAAGAGGTCTATTGTAGAACAATTACAAATTTAATTTCATGAACAATCAATTGATTAATTGTTTAAAACTGCCCTGGATCTGATGCCATCAGATAATCACAAAATTTGTAATCAGAGCTGATAAAAACACCTGCGGGTCAACATGCAAGACGTTTTAATGCACAACTATTGATGAAGTTTGCTATCGTTGTAGTTGGGAGAAAACTTGGAATAGTGATATTGCTTTACATCGTCGGAATGATCAATTACAACGTATAAAGGAAACACACGCACATATGATGCACTGCAATATCCCTTATATTTGGCAAGGTGAAGATGGCTATGATTTCTCAATAAAAATTATATAAACCCCATTACAGGTAATTAAAAATATTAGTTAATATCTCAGTCACTATATTATGTTTTTAATTTTATATTTCAATTGTTATTAAAACAAATACTATTTAACAGGTTCTGAAACTAACAAAAAAGATTGTTCAATGAACTATTATTCATACCGTCTAATGATTCGGGAAAATAAGACAATCACATATTGATGTCGCCATTATATCACAAATATATTGTTGACATGTTAAAACTGAAATGGAGAGATGAACTTTCATCAGGTTGAATCAGACCAAACTCCGATCTGAAGAGTATATTCTTCGAGATGCGATTAATACTGATGAAATGCACAGAATGTTTGTCGGATGACTATTCTTCAGCAGAACATACATCGGAAGCCCTTGACATATGCACGAATATGCTCAAGATGCCATGTCGTATGTTCGTCATTATGGTAAGCAGATTTGTTCATCACATTTACATGCAATCCGCACGGATAGAAATCAAGCAGGAGTTATTCCCTGGGCAATCACTCATTGATCATGATATTACAGCAAGAGTCTTTAGACAAAAATTGAAATCTTTAATGGATTTCATCGTAAAAAATTATGTGTTTGGTGAGACACGCTGCTGGATTGTTATTCTGTGGTGTCAGAAACGAGATTGCCACATGCACGCATTTGATTTGGTTGGTTGAAAAGATAAGGCCAAATGAAGTTGTTTGCAGTGATATCAGCTGAAATCCCTTATGTACAAGTAGATCCTGGATTGCATGAGGTAGTTATCAAAAATATGATACATGGTCCCTGTGGAACTCTTACTCAAAATTCACCATGTATGATGGATGGTAAATGTTCAAAACGATTCCACCCGGGCATTAATATCGGAAACAATACTGGTAATGAGGTTATCACCTGAATCGTCGACGATCGACAGCAGACAATGGAAGATCAACAATTGTCAAATTAAATCAACAAGATATGAAATAAGATAATCGTTGATTGTTCCATATTCACAATTATCAAGACTTCAAAGAACATCAACGTTGAATCTTGCCATTCAGTGAAATCTATTAAATACATTTGCAAATATGTAACCAAAGGAGTGATATGATGTGGATTGGAGTTGTCAGGAATATCAATGATGAAGTTACCATACCAAATGGCCGCTATGTTAGTAGTAATGAAGCAGTTTGGCGAATATTTTCTTTTCCTATTCATGAGAGACACCTTCCGTTGTTCACTTAGCTTGTGCATTTAGAAAATGGACAAAGAGTGTATTTTACAGCACAGAACGCAGTACAAAGAGCTGCTCAGCCCCATCTACTACATTACCAGTTTTTTTAGACATGCCAAAAACGATGACTTGGCACAAAAATTGCTATATTCTGAAATGCCAAATATTATACTTGGAATCAATCCTCAGGGAGATTTATACGACGGAACAAGGAAAACAAGTTCCAGGATACCCAGATGTGTATTCCACCGTAGAATTGGTCGAATTTATTCAGTACATCAAGCAATGATGAATGTTTTATTTACGACTGCTATTAGTCAATGTACGTGCCAACATCATTCCAACATTTAAACGAATGTTGATGGTGAATTGTGTGGATCTTACAGAGAAGTCTGTCAACGTTTGCAATTGCTAAAAATGACGCTCATATGGGATCAAACTCTCAATGATGCTGTAATATCATCAAACGCTCATCAAATACGACATGTGTTTTCTATATCATATTACATGTATCAACCCAATTGATTTGTGATCAAGTACAAAGATTATATGTGTGATGATATTTTGTATCAAATACGAAATAGATTGGGAAATCCAAATATACAAATCAGTGCAGAAATTTACAATGAAGCATTGATTTATGCACCTGGTGGTACAGGAAAACCTTTTTTGATTTCATTAATATTAGCAACGATTTGTTCAACAATAAAATTAGGCACTTGGTCGCTTCGTCGGAATCGCAACTTTGCTTGAAGGTGGTCGAACAGCACAAATCAGCATTAAAATTGCTATTAATATGCAAAGCAATGAAACTCCGACCTGCAACATTTCGAAGAACTCTGCAATGGCAAAGTCTTGCAACAATGTAAATTATTGTTTGGGATGAATGCACGATGGGGAATAAAAAAGTCTTTGAGGCTTTAGAAGAACCTTAAAAAGATCTACGGAGCAATCATAACCAATTTGGTGGCGCAATAATTTTATTAGCAGGAGATTTTTCTCAAACATTGCCAGTGATTCCACGATCAACACCAGCTGATGAACTCAATGCATGTCTATAGTCCTCCAATTTGTGGAAACATGTCAGAGTACTTTATTTAAGCAAGAATATGCGTGTCGAGTTGCAAAATGACAAATCTAAAAACATATTCTCTAAGCAAGTCATTGACATTGTAATGGCAAATTTCCTATAGACATGTTGACTGGCTGCATTAACTTTCCTCAAAGTTTTGTCATTTAACTTGATCAAAATATGAACTTATTCAGAAGGTGTTTCCAGATGTTTCTCAAAATTACAGAAACCATGATTGGTTGAGCGAACGAGTTTATATTGGCTGCAAAACATTGATGTATGAATTAAATTTAAAAATTAAAGAACAAATTACAGGCGAATCGAGATATATAAATCAGTTGATTTGGTTACTAACCAAGATGATGTAGTGAACTATCCACCAGAATTTTTAAACTCGCTGGATTTACCAGGATTGCACCTGACAATCTTCAATTAAGGTTGGATCGGTAGTAATAATGTTGCGAAAATACAACCAACCACGTCTTTAGAAACGCACACGGTTAGCGATTAAAATTACTAAACAACGTGATAGAAGCAACTATACTGAAAGGAAAGTATAAGGAGAAGACGTTTTCATACGCGCATCCCAATGATTCGACTGATGTGCCGTTTAATTTTAAACGACTACAATTTCCAGTTCGGTTGCTTTTGCTATGACTATAAAACAGTCCAGGGGCAATCATTAAGTGTTTGTGGTATTAATCTGGAACATGTTTCTCACATGGTCAATTGTATGTTGCCTGTTCCGTGTTGGAAAACCATCAGATTTGTTTGTTACTGGGCAGGTAATCAAACAAAAAAATCATATATCACAAAGCACTACCATGAAAATAAAACTGATTTTTATTAATAATTATGATTCACATGATTAACAATAAAGCGATTATACTTTTAAATGCTTATATATGTTTTATTTAATTATATTTCTTATCTCACAACGCCAATCACCAGGGTGACGGTTCTGTTCAGGAGAGTTTTTGCCCAGACTATAAAATAAGTAGGAACAAAAAACTGTCACATAACAAATCTTTTGGACAGGACGAAGTCTGTCGGGTCCGCTAGTTTTTTAATAAAATAAAATTGTTTCACGGGAATGGCGAGTGTGTGTAAAAGAACAATTAGTTGTGCTAATGTTTTGAAATATTTAATTTCTTCATCAGGGCTAGAGTAAAAACAAAACAAATGAACAGTCCATGAGGACAACAAACAATAAATTGATTCATTGAAATTTATAAACATTTCAATAAATTTATTCATTAATTAATTAACACTACACAAACAACAACAACAACAAAATTATAAACTAAACAAAACACCAAAATAGAGAAGGTACACACCATACTAATAATCATTAAGATCAACACACATTCCAAAACACCAGACAGACAGAAAGAGAGACAGACAGACGGACAGACAGACACAGAAACACCCACGCAGACAGACAGACACAGAAACACACGGAGACAGAGACGGACAGCAGACAGAGACGGACAGCAGACAGAGACGGACAGCAGACAGAGACGGACAGCCAGACGGAGACGGACAGCCAGACAGAGACGGACAGCCAGACAGAGACGGACAGGCAGACAGAGACGGACAGGCAGCCAGAGACGGACAGACAGGCAGCCAGAGACGGACAGACAGACAGACAGAGACGGACAGGCAGCCAGCCAGAGACGGACAGGCAGCCAGCCAGAGACGGACAGACAGCCAGACAGAGACAGCAACCAGCCAGACGAGCAGACAGACAGGGCAGACAGAGACAGACAGACAGGACAGAGACAGAGACAGACAGACAGCAGACAGAGACAGACAGACAGGCCAGACAGAGACAGACAGACAGGAAGAGAGAGACCGACAGAGATAGGCAGACAGACAGAGACAGGCAGACAGATAGAGACAGGCAGACAGACAGAGACAGGCAGACAGACAAAGACAGGCAGACAGACAGAGACAGGTAGACAGACAGAGACAAGCAGACAGACAGAGACAGACACACAGACAGACAGACATATGTATGTGTGTGTGCAAAAGAGGCGAAAATAGGACAAAGAAGATCCAGCACGGTCGGTGGGTATTTTGTAAGGGTTCTGCTCTAGTATTTGCGTGGTTTAAATTGGAAAAATGGCGAAAATCTATCGATCACTGCAACCGGCCGCTAGAATTCTCCTCCAAACATCTGAAACAGTCTGATCATTATCTAGTTATCTAGCCAAAAACATTCCTACTGTCTGAAGTGGAACCCTGGAACCTCCGGATCAGTGCACATCATTTGATGCCTGAGCCATCTACACTGGTACATTTTTCGAAATCTTGAGCATATCTTGAGCATACGTGTACAGGGACCACCGGCGTCTGACTCATCGCCTTGCGTCAAGCGCGGCGCTCTGCTCATGCGCAGCCAGAATATTTTTAATCGAACGAATCTCTCTCCAATCTCCCTCAATTCCCTCCGTTATAACCAGACTACATGTCGGCCAATGTTTTCAGTTCGGCTCTCAGTACAAGGTTATTCATTTTTCCCACCAAATCGCCATGGACATTCTCTCGTGTCGGTCCCCACACGCCACGCGTGCACATAGTTGCTGGATAGCGCGCGCGAGAATGGCTGTCCTGAGCCCATGTCCCGGAAAGGTCATTTCTGTTTAGGCTGCGCTCTGGTTTTGCCTACGCGCCGCGCTTAATGCTACAATGGCAGCGTTCACGGCAAAGGTCACCGCCGTCGGTCGTCGTTCCTTGTGGCTTTCGTGATTCTGACGGCACAGCCCGGCGCCTCTCGCAATTCCAACAGCTGCCTCTCAGCTTAATACACTTCTTTGATTTATTCTCGTTGAAACGAGGAGCACAAAATTAAGGTTATATTTGATTTTAAGGTTTGTAAAAAGTCCTAGGTTCGAGTCCCGACGCTGACATAATTTCCAATCTCATTTAATCTCATTGGGCGAGAAATCTACATGTAAGTGCTCTGATCGCGAATGTCGAGAATGGAGTATCCTTACTCGGATCGCCCGCGAAATGCTGATCCTACTCTCTTCCTTAGACGCAAACCAATTTCAACGCAAATTACTTGCCTTGCTTAAATATGCACCTCTCGCTCGCACCTCTGCGTGCAGCCACTTAGGTTACTTTTGCAACTTTGTACTTAGAAAATTTTCGAACCACAGTGTTATCGGTTCACACGAGTTTCATCACACGGCGGCGATGGTGTGACTGTTAGCGTACAGGACTGTTATACCCAAGCTCGCGGGTTCAAACCCGATCGAAGCCGTGGATTTTTAAGATTACAAAATCCTTCGTACGCCTTCCTTCGGAGTAAAGGCAGGAACTCGGCTTACTTCGGCTGGGAAGTAAAGCCGGCTGTCCCATGTTAGTAGATTTACTTGTATGTAAAAGATCCTCAAGCCTGAATGACGCCTCTGAGTTAAATTCAAATCGCTTGTTTCTCGGCCAAGAAATACCTCCTTTCTCTGCTAGCTGATGAAATTTGCGTGGTCAGACGGAAGAGCGGGCCTGATGATCCGAGTCTCGCCACGTAAAATAAGGCAAATTTAATTCAATTCAATTTATGTGCCATGTGTGGCCTCAATTTAGTGCACGAAGTAATTATTCACTAAATCCATCACGTTTGTGAGTCCGTTAGTTTTATAAAATACAATTACCGCGTACAACGTGCTTTGCTCCCTTGCCGCCCCCCCCCCCGTCGGCGAGTGTCTCCAACCGCGTCTGGCAGCCGTCCCGCAGCGATATCCAAGGTCGTCGTTTGAGGGAAACCATTCAGTCGAGCGGAGCAATGAACTCTGCTATTACGGTGACGTGTATGAAAGAGCTCAGCTGTAAGCCCTCAACCGCCTCTCAGGCACAAAAAAAACTTTTGGACTCAGAAAATCAGTTCCCAATTTGTATATTTGTTGTTCTTTCATGTTTGAACATTTGGCTACTTTATCTCTCTAAACTGCCCCAGGTCCGCGAAACGCACAATTCCTGGGCTTCTTGGCCCGCTCGGCTCCCATGTAAAGCTTGTCTTTGCGCATGGCGGACACATCTCGCGTGGGTGGGTTTAAGGTTGAAAAACAAGAGTGATTGATTAATAAAACAAATACACATGAAATTAACATTAAAATGAAACTTCGAAATATCTGGTGTCCACACAAATGTTCGTTTTTTCGCTTTCTCGTATATTGTCATAGCGTGAATAGTATTTTTTTCTTTATGGAAGCATTACCCTGTGGAAAACAGAAAACTTTTCAAAACGAGGAAAACAGAAAAAAGCGAAATAAATATTGGATATAGATTTGAGTTCGTTTTACCGTTCTTTATTGTTGGTGATGTAATCTGAAGACCTTTTTTTTCCAAATGTGAAGGCTGTCGAGTGAAAGTCGATCGCAGATTCAGTTCTCTTCTTCCGATTGGCGCGTCCGGCTGTTGAGCACCGCGAAGATGTCCCCAATCGTTTCCGTAATCGCGTGGCCGCTTCCCTCCCATCTAGCAGCCGACGAGGGCGAATGGTCGGCTCGCAGGCGGCGAATCCCACCGCTTTGGCGAGAAGCGATGCCCCGCCTGGAACACGCGTGTGGCGAGAGTGAACGATTCCAGGAGGCTTGGCTACGGAAGTTAATATTTTCGAAAGTGTACTTCATGTTGTGGAGAAATAGAGATGGAAATGGAGAGTTGAAAATACCCTCCCGATCAAGAGATCAGGCCTCGATTTACACGGGGCTAGAAGAAGGACACCTTCCAGTCGGGGCGCGCTTGAAGACCCCGCTAGTCAAATAACAAGCATGGGGACGCGAGGATATGGGCATGAGTGTGTTAGGGGAGAGGATGACGAATGAAAGATAGCGCGCGATCTGTTGTCCATTTGTAGGGATACTGCTCCGACATTCGCATGCTTTTGCTCTGAAAAACATCGGAACACTACCGATCAAATCAATTGACTGCTAAAATTCTCTTGTCGGCACTAATGGATTCGGACAGTATTGGAAGAAAAAGCCTTCTATTGCAGAAAATCTGTACCGTCGGGAAGCGAACCCTAATTTCTCCTGGTCAACGATGATGCATAGGCAACGGTGCTTGCTGCCTCTGAGTTACATCAGGTACATTTCGTTAAGCACAGAGAATGTAGATTGAAACAAGTGAGAAAGTGAACAATGAAGTCAATCAATTTGTATGGATTATAAATATGCAGGTTTTGGGTAATTGATTGTATGAAGCTGTAAAATAATAATATGAAGTGTTCCGAAACCTTTTGTTCTACAGTGACTACATGCATTCTTTACATAATAAAAACAAAAACAATCAAAACAATGTTGAAGATTCTGAAGTAATATCTTAATTTCACAGATTCATTTACTTTTCAAATTTTTCAGAGATATCTTTGAAGTACAAGCAGTGGAATGTATTTTTATCATTTTCCCGTATTTTCGTTTACGTTTTGATGACATAATTTTACCTAGAAGCACAGACAAACAAACGCACAGTACACACGATTCGACGCGTAATCCTTTTGAGGGAACGTCTTTGGGGGTATGAATCAGTGAATGTTGAGCTAGACATTCTTGGTCTCGTTTCTCATTAAGGCATAAGTTAACTAACTGCTAATATTTGACCGAAAAGAACTTTGAGAAGCAATGTTAAGAAAGTACTCAATATTTTCGGACTTTGGTTCAAAGTTCAGGGTTCATTGGCGGCCAACCTGTATTGAACAATAATTGCTAACCATGCGCACGAGAATCTTCGTCTCAGCTTTCAGGTTCCCTTGTGCTCCCACGATGAGAGATATAGTGTTTTCTCTTTCCATAAAAGAATATTTTTAAGAGCACAATTTAACAGCCTCAATTCAATGTATAATTAATCATACAAAATCAATATTCACTATTAGTAAATTATTAGGAAACAATATTATTTTATTTTTTACAAATTGCGCTTTGGGATGTTAAAAAACTGAGAATGTGTTTGCAAAAATAGGTTGCTTCCTATGTATTCTTACAGCTTAGTTGAATTGTTTTATTGCGGGAATAGCACTCAAAAGCTTTATCGCCTCAAAGTACAAGTGATATAAAACCAACAGTTGCCATTTCGTGCATTACATATCTGCCGCCCACAGCATAAGCAACGAAGAGGGAATTCTCTTCCTCGGATCCAAGCGCTCATCGGTTATATTTCGTGCGCCCTGATGTTTGTATCGCTTCCTCTCTGCGCCCAGCAGCCGACGGCGCCCTCGCGCTGGCCTTGTGGGGAAGGCCAAGGCCAGGCTTATCCGGTGCCGCCGTCGGGCCCCTGCGGCGCACCCAGCGATCGGGCGTTCCGATATCCGACGTTCAAAACAAATGTCAAAACAGGACTCTTCACCCAAATGCACCCTTGTAAATTAGTAATGAATAGGCAAGGGTAAAGCAAATCGTCACCAAAAAGTCATACAATGCAAATACCTGAACAATCGTCTTAAGACTATAAGGAGGCAAGCCTCCTCGTAGTCTTAATAGCCTCCCAGGTAACGGCTCTTTTGAAGAGGTGCGAATCACGGTCAACTCTACTCAGAAATACTTCTCTTTCCTTCAATTCTTATATTGTAATTTATTGAATCTGCTTTTTGTAATCTAAATTTCCAACTACATAAAAGAAACTATCGTTGCTTTAGTACTCTAATGGAATTTTGTTGGAATTCGACTTATATAATGCAAAATTGTCTAGTGGATAACCCTGTTAAGGTCACAACAAAACATAAAAAAAGAAAGGCCTCTGCAGCAACTACTGTGCTGCAACCTTTGGTCTAATCTACTGTCACAATCTATCGCTTGTCATATGGCATGCCTGTAGTTTTGTTGTATGATATTTTCCTTCACATATTCATTAGCAAAAAGCGATAGTCTACGATCCCCTAAAAGCCTTAGAGCAGTGATCCGCAGACGTGACGTAATAACATGCAACGCGCCCAACATTCTCTCGTCTGTTGGTGACCACAATCTGATGGCAGGAAAATTTTAAAGCCGTATTCTCTACACATCTGGTAAGTCACTTCTAAAAGAAGGAATTAGGATTAAACCTGATATGAATAATACCTATATGGATGGCTTGTGATCATTACAACCTGTCGAATTATTTTTGTAAGCATGCCATACTCGGAATTTTCTGAATGCACCTTTTCAAAACACAAAATATATAATTTAATATCAATAAATATTATTACTACTTAGTAGCATTATTTTCACATTGAAGTTGCGTTTTACCTGATAACTCGATATGCTAGATATGCTAGATAGCCACGATCATAATGTTATTTGATATTGAATTTTCTTATCCCAGTCATAAATTGATAACGAAGGAGACATCTTACATTTTCTCATGGAACTGGTAAAATATTTTCTCTACGACCAGTTCAGAATGTATGGCATAATGCACACGATTCCACAAGCCGTGCGAGAATATTATTCTATGACGAACACGTCGGTAACGAAAGGTTTTGTGGATGAATCTATTTCAAACAAAATGTCTGCCGCAGACACTGTACTGCAATTTGTAGAATATAATACAGCTATCATTCAAAATACTCGTATACAAGTAACACCTTTTTCTATTAGTAATTCTATATTAAATGAAGTCGACTCAAACCAAGAGTCAACTCCCTCGATAATAAATATTACCAATTGCTTTAATTTTACAATTAAATTTTCCAAAAAGTAAATCATGACTATTTATGTTTGTAATAGATGTTTGTAGTTACTCTTATAAAATGTTTAATTACTGAAGTAAAAATTACAATGAATGTATTATTATTTTAAAACATAAAAACTTTTCAATTGTTTTCGTTTAAAATTTTTAAATCATCAGTTTCAAAGTCTAAGAGAAAGTATAGTCTTCTACTCGCATAGAATGGCTATTATTTACTCGTATAAATTAGGACACTCTCTCCTATATCTCTCGTTTCGTAAATATCAACTCGCGAATAATAGATATCATTTTATGTTCGTTGAAGAATACACCATTCCTTGATACAGATAAATTGATTTAACAAAAAACACCAGGCTTCCAAAGCTCTTTCTTCAGCGGGTATTCTGCAGTCCAGAGATGAACGACTAGTCGCAGGAGCAGTGAAAGTGTAAGTAAGGGGAGGTGAACAACTTTTGTGGAGAGGGGAGCAGCCTACAATTAGAGGACAACGCCGCGGCGCGTAGATAGATTGGCTGGAAATATGATACAATAAATAAATAAATACAAATAAAGCATTATAGAAGTATCAGTTCTCTCTATAACCGACGTGGCCCACGTGGTGAAATGTCGGGTTCGGATTCAGCGTTTCGGAGGGAAAAGCGGCTGAGTCGAGTCTGGCTGCGGATAATTATTTTCCACAACTTTCTGTTGACGCAGAAAACTATTGAAAATTTCAGAAACTTGATTGAAAATCATTTGAAGCGATTCTACTTACATACACAATCTATTAAGATTCAAAATAAACCGGAAGTGTCTGTATGTCATTTTCGTATTTTGAAATTTTAAACACGTTTACAACTCTCTGGTCCTATTTACGAAACGTATGTCACATCAAATCAATTGTTCAATATTATATTCAAATCAATATAATATCGCGGAGAATTTAGAAACATTGCGAGAAAGTATGTGCTTTGGTAGCATCACTTAATTGACTCCTAAAACTCTGTGGATCACGCTAGTATATAGTATCTGTGCATTTCGGGCAGTTAGCTGCCTCCACGAGGAGATTTAAATATAACCCACGCAGCACCATGCCCCTTTTAGCTCATTTCGTATTCTTCCTGGTCACTTTTCAGAGGCCAGTAAGCCAACCCCTCATCCACCGATGCGCCTGATCGATAGTTTCCCGTGGTTTCTCCGATAAATACGAGGCCAATGTCAGAGCAGTACCCTAAATAAAGGACCTACATTCACGCGCGATCTTCCCTTCCTTTCGTGTCCTATTACGTATCTTCTCTAACACTTGCATATGCAAACGTTTGAGACCAGTTGAGAGGTTAGAGTTTGTCCCGGCTGCGGCGGTGCTCTGCTGTGGGGAAATATCTGTAGGGGGAAGTCCCTCGCGATCCGATGTGTAATTCGGCACCGAGGCGCACCCCGCTCTCAACCGCGGGCCCACGGGGTGGGGCAGGCGCTACCCCAATTTCAAGGAGGGAAATGGACAAAGTTGGTGGCTCGAGTGTGTTATCTCAGGCGTGTGGAACATTCAAACGATACGGTACGTTACTCACTAGTATGCCGAGGACATGCATGTATGTTTGAATGATTGTGTGTATGCTCGTATGAATTATAGCGTCCAGGTGATGTTTGTATTGTAACATAGTAATTTTTCGGGAAGACGCCGAAAAGTTGAACATAAAATGAACTGTAGAATTTAATTAATTGATAGGATCATATCCTTCTATGTCATCCAAAAACCTTACTCTCAAATTGGCAATTTGGATTTTGTCCAACACACTATTTCCTTTGACAGCAGTTAATTTTCTGTTTGGTTTTCTTGTTTGGTTAATTCGTGTTTCCATCTCTTTCTACTTGTAAAATATTCCTTCTGATAGCACTTCCTTTTCCAATCGGTGAGAACATTTGCTTCGATGTTGTGTTTTGGCATTATTTCTTTGTGTTTCAATCACTTTTATCTGAGGTATATCGTTTTATGATGTAAGTTTTAGATTTTTCTCACATACTCTGGTTTCAGCTTCTATCACCTCATCTTTAAAGAATATCATTTCTGTAGCTTTAATTTAGATTATAAGCAAGATGCAATGCGTTTATTTCATGGAGGAAGTTTTCCTTCGAGAATATGTAAGAGCAGTCATTCATTTGGCTTCAGGAAACAAACTCCTGTACATTATGTTTGTTTTGATTTTCACTTTAATCTCCTGACTCTTGCAAGATACTTAAAAAGTTTTCGAAAATGTAGTAATTTGGTTTGCAACCATATAATTTTTCATTAATACATGATGTTTTTAATTTTTCTTAAAATAGGGATGAGAATCTACAATAAATGTCACTGAATCATGAGTAACATTTCAACGAAATACTACATAAAAATACCTCAGGCTAGACAGGAACTACTGGACCTAAAATAGTAATAAAGCGTTGTAATGTAATTCAGAAACTATCATAGGGTGACACCGGTGTAGTGGCGTAGGTAAATATGAATGCTGGCCAGGACCTTTGAATTGTATGCGGGAAGTCGTCGCGGTGGGATCCCCTCCCTGGCCGCACCGGGGTGACGGCCCCTCACTGACGAGGAGCGCCGTCTGCACGGTTCAATCGATGGGCCCGCGGAGGGCGGCCCTCGCCCGAGTCAACAGCGCGGCCGAGTTGACTTCTTCAGCCACGCGAGGGCCCTCGGCGGCCTCCCCTCCCCCCCTCCGCTTCCGTACCCTCCGCTCCCCTCCCCTCCCCCCATCCCCTCACCCTCCACACCTTCCCAAGGCTGCTTCCTCCTGGCTAGTCTCCTAGGCTTGCAACATTCGCTTTCCAGCTATACTTTGGCCCTCCTTTCCTTTGGCCCTTGCGTTCCCACCTCTCGCCTTCCCTTTCAAACCTGCAGCGTTACAAAACGAAAAGCGCATCGTGTCATAAAAGGTAACCCATCATTTTGCAACGACAGTGAGGTCCTCCCTTCTCTTAAGTGTAGATATACATTCTAGTCGTTAAGATATGTGCGTCGTCGCATATGTAGATCTACTCGTTGCTTCCGCGTAAAAATTATTCCCAATACAAGTAAAACATCACTAAAACGCCAATGCCATTCATTTACCCTATAGATACACAATTTTATTACATTTTCTACAACTTACAATATATGCGTCAATTTTTTAATACCAAATCGACTGTTCAGTTGAAACGATAGCATGGCGTTCTACCACTTTGTGATCGTACTTCTGTGTGAATTTTAATCAAATTACTATATTGGGATGTAGATTAATGTATGTCCTACAATTCCCCACACATTATTCATGGAGAACAATGCAGATTCAACTTCGTTTTCCGAGTTCTCTCAGCTACTGATCAGAGAATGAGGGTGATATAGAGGCAACAGAGAAACACATTTGGTAAATGGACGTTGAATGATTAAATACTTTCGAGCAATTTCACAAATGGTTATATGAACAAAATGTTAATGCTTCGAATTCTACGAGCCGTCATTAACAAACCATCTGAAAATATCGCGCATTCATTCAGTAACTAATTGAAAAACGATATAGCGGCTGACAATGGCTGATGCAATGATGTGGATCCATTAGGCTGGCAGTAGGTACTTGGGCAGTTCTCTCACGGAACCGCAATGTTACCAATGCAATAATTTAAGCCGTACTTCCTGTACGTTCAATTTTTGAGTTAATGAGAAAAATAAACGTGTTGACATGTTAGAGAAAAATGTGTCAAGTGATTAAACTCATACGTACATGATATTTAAACTAGTGGTGGTAAAAACGCACATACTTTCGCGCATGAGTTCTAAATTTGCAACTTCCATTATTCTTAGCGTTCAATGAAAACGAGACATGCTCGGTTTTAAGCTTCTTTTTTTCTATCCGTTAAAAATAAAGAACATGAAATAGCAAACAATTTTAAAGTTTTCTTTAAACTGCCCATGTTTCGCGCCAAATTACACTAACATTTTTTTAAACTGAACATGAACTTATTTAAAGATTCGTCTTTAAGGAAAAGCTTCCTTGAAGAAAACACATTTGTATATTCAATATTACAGTTGTAGGAAGCCACCCAAGGAAATTGTACTTTAGCAGTTTTCAAAAAAGTTCGAATGTCAAGAAACATGAGACCTGCATCATTCTCTTAAACTTCCTTTTACGCCATCCGAAGATAGAGTTTGAACAAACAATTGGGTGGCATTTATGATAAAATTTTGAAAATGTTTTTGGGAGTATGTGCAGTAGCCTCAAAAATAAAAATATCCGTTTGAAACGCCAAACACCTTGAGATTATTCAGATCGATGGGGGAATGTCAATAAAGAAAATTGAATGGTTTTGGCGCAGACCACTAGCATTGACCACAGACAGACAGACAAACGTTTTGCCATGTATCTATTTTTCGGTATCAAAAAACAACTAAACATGGATTCTGTATACACCACGTGTTCATTACATCACACATTCATTTTTCTATATTTAGCAACAGAATTTATTCACTTTTGCGTTACCAGGGGCAGGCAACGTTTTATGTCGAAAATTCGCTTTTTTCCGGCGCACGATTACATAACTTTCTTTTCTTGCGAAGTACCTTCGTAAAGACAAGAAAGTTAAAAGAAAAAAGCGTATGTAGGTGTAATGGACATGATATACACCCGTATTACGTCTAGTAAAATATACAAATTTGTCACTAACGTTATCACCTTCTGTAAAATAAAGTCAGCCTTTTTTATCCCCATTGAATTGTTTTACCATACTATGATATGTAAATACAACATTGCGAAATATGTAGAAGAAAGCTACAATCGTTTACAGTTTTTTCGTACTTTTCTCAGTATAACTGTGTTTAACAATAGTTTTAAGTATCTTGAATTATTTTAATTATCTGTAATTTTAAAAATGCATAGAGAACTATACAAAATATTATAATACCTAACACTATAACACTATAACAAAAGAGAACTATTACAAAATTAGAATAGTTCTGTTAGGTTTTTGTCATTGTAGTATAATTATTTTGCTACCTGCAGACAACTTCAACTTATGGAAGTCGAAACGTAATGAAAATGGAATTATAATTACTTATCGTTATTTTTAATTTTTATTGGTAATTTGCTTAAAGGATAGTCCAATTACAAACAAATAATAAAGTAACACACACACACATGCAAGTAATACAGAAATACACAGCATATACAAATAATAGAGAAATACACAGCAAATACAAATAATACAGTAAGACTATAACAAAATAATACAATGTCATGAGATACAAAATAATTGAGGGAACAGAACATACAACTATATACAAAACGACTTATATCAAGTGAGGCTTGACTCGTTACTGATGTGATAAGGTACTAATAATTCAATTATTAGAGTGCTCGTAGAATATAGCTTACCCTATTCGTTTGTAATAAATGACCCTAATTTCAGAATTGTTGAAGTAAAAAGTTACAAAGTTTTAAATCTTTCTCAGTTTAGTTCAATCAAACAATCGAGAAAGGATAATACATCATTAAGGTAAGATCCTGTAAGCTCTTTATAAATTGAGCACTCACATAAAATATGTTTATTTTCATCGGTATTCATATTACATCGCGAGGTGATTAAATTTGAGTGTATTTTGTGTCACATTGTTTATGTGGTTTTCTTTGTCACTATACATCTGATATAAGCGACTACTCTAGTAATGGAAGTGGAGAGAGCCAAAGTTACATGTTTCTGTACATTGCGAATCCCTATTTTACTGATATATTGTACTATACGATGAGTTCATGATTCTACGTGTATCATCCATAAATATTTAATTACAATTGTTGCATCAATAGAGGAAATATTTTTTCTGATTATATTCGGATTTTGTTGCTGCGTAATTCAGTTATGAAAGTCCAAATTATTGATCAACCCGTCCAGAACGGACTGATCGTTATAAATATTGTAAATGATCTTTTTAACTAACTTATTGGAATAATTTATTCAATACGTAAATGGTAACTTGAGAAGTCCGGAGTATGTTTGATTGTAATATTTGATAGAGTTTTATTTAAATTTAATCATTAATAACATTTCAAACCATTTTTAAATGTCAAGAGTTCTGTACTAGTGCAGTTTCAATTGAACTATGCAAAGGTTTACAACATGCCAACGTGGAAAAGTCCACACCTTTTGATTCACTTTTCTTTCTAACCATGTCATACTATGAAGAAATAATGGGAGTAATATCCAATATCGACTTAATATACATATTTAGAGAGCCTGGTTTCGACGGCTTTGTCGTCATTAGTGTCACTGTTCTAGGCAAAAGTCGAGAGAGCTGGCTCTCTAAATAAATATATTAAGTTGACGGATATGACTTGTATTATTTCATGTAATTATGTCAATAATACCACATTTGAATTCCCCCAATTCATGCCATTCTAGTTAGAACATATAGTTCAGTTGCCGTCTATATTGAAAGTGGAATAAATACTGAGTTTAAGATGTTAATTGACACCCCTTTGAGGTAAATGGTGTTGAGAGAAGTCGAAGAGGTGTCGTCTCCAACTTTCATTCCCCTTCGTTTCCTTTTCGGTCGCCCTCGCGGAGAGCGCATTCTGGAAGCAGGTCAGGCATCGGCATCGTTCGTTCCCATAATGGCGGTGCTCAGGCAGAGCCGGAAGTAGCATTATGCGGCCTAGCGGTCTCAGAGCGTGCGTCTCGCCGAGAACGACCGGATCTAAGTGTCTGTGCCCGGTTCTAACCTTTACTACACAAGTTTGCAGCAGTTTGGTGCGCTGCCGCAGCGTTTGAATTCTCTCTTTTTCACGTTACGCTATATAGCCCAATATTTTGGGGTCCAGTAGAACTTCTGACGCCTACAAACAACTCTGAGTTTCCTCCGTCCCTCAACAGGTTCTGGTCGCTCTTCCTGGAACAGATGGAAGGCCGTATCCGCCATCGCCATCGCCACAGTCCCCGTTCAATTTGAAATGGACTCGGCAAAAGCAATCACTTGGGATTTCCAGAGCAATGATGAAACAGAGGGATTTCCAGAGCAATGATGATTGTGTTGGCAGTGCCATTTCGGTCCTCACAGTATGCAGAATCATTGTAAGATGTTAATATAAACAAGAAATAATACAAGAATAAAAATAAATGGGGTTTGGTCTCGTTAGGTGAGATGAACAATGCGTGGACACCATGCCACGAAAACGTCATTTGTTCTGCAATAGGAAAATGAGCCGAAGCTTTTTCTCTTCGGGATTTTAATATTTTTGGCCGGATATCATGGCCGTATTTTTATAAACATTTTCATTCATACACACATTGTAGTGAGATTTAGCGTTTACGAGAGGGAAAGGCGGGCTGCTGTCGCGAGACTAGGAGATGAGTAAGAAGGGCAGACGAGGGGGGGGGGTCGAGAAGCCGACAAGAGAGTAGGCAATGGGGGAGGGGAGAGAAGGGAAGAGAAAGGTGAAGGTGAAGACAACGGCCAAGACGATGACGGGAGAGTCGGCGAAGGGTGAGAGTAAGGAAGAAACGAGGGCGAAGGGGGATAGTGTAACGCAGGTGATAGAGAAAGAGGAGATAAGGACAGGAGAATGGAGGCAATGACGGTAAAAGGGTGGCGGGGATACGCGAGGGGTGCGTGGGAAGTGGCGAGGATGGTGAAGGAAGTGCGTGCTGAGACAATTACGGAGACGCGACATGTGGTAATGAGAGGAGGCCAGTGGGAGTGTGGAGAAGAGGTTGTCGCGAAGTGGCGGCGGAGGGGCGGCAGCAGTGGAGGAGGCGGGGAGTAAAGTGGCGAAGGGAGCCAGCGAAGCGTGCGCGATAAGGGCGCTGGGGGCGCTGGGGGCGCGGCGGTGGCCTCGGGGCGGGCGGGCGATTCCTTGCACGCCCCGCCCACAACTTGCGTAACCCGTTCAGAGCGGTGGCCTGGGCTGCGCAGCGCGGCGAGCGGCGGCGGTCAGCGCTGCGGCGAGTGCAGCGGCTTGCGAATTCGCGGCGAATATAGAGCTGCCTGCCTGCCTGCCTGCCTGCCTGCGCGAACGCCTCCGGTGGAGTGGAGAGCGGGGACCCACCAGGACGTGGAAGCCAACCGCAGTACTCTGCGCCGTCTTTCTGTTTTGCTGTGATTGATAGAGCATTTTCATGATAGTGGGATGATCGGTATTAACAATTGTTTTCCCCAATACTAATAAAGATTTCAGTTGACATACATTTTTTGGGAACCTGATGGTCTATGAACAATGGCAGTTTTATTTATATCTTGTGACCTTATTCTTGTGATCTTATTTAAAGGTCTACTAATGTTGAAAAAGAGAGCTAGTAACACTGAGTGACTCTTGATTATATAGACACAATTTGTTGACACAGAACGTCATTTCAGGGAGTTTAGTTCCCTTGATTTATTAAAATTTTCGTTTGATATAAAACTTGATTTCTTTGCTACTTCGAAGAGCACAATTAAAATAGTTTACTCTACAACGAGACATGCGCTGCATCAAGTAGTTAGAAAAGGGGTTAGGTTGGCAGTAGGAAAAATTCAGCACGATTTTACTTTCAATTATTCCTTACAACGTTATTACGTAGTAAAGAATAATTATTGTAATGCGGTGGCAGAAATTGATTTTTCAACGTATTGGGGGAGTCTGGTTTAAAAAAGTGGATAAATCTTGTTCCTGAATGTAGAATATTACGCTCGTACGTTAGGAAAGAGTGATTTTAAGGCCTCAAACGACTGGTTCGATTTGTTCAAGAAGAAACATAAAGTATATTACAAGAGTGGATGTGGAAAAGCAAAGAAAAGCGATCAGAGCAGGTGTGTGGCTGAAAAGTGATCACATCTGGGTATGAGATAGACATTTTTAACTACGATTAAACCGCACTATTTTTTAGAATAGTTTCTAGAAAAACGTACTGAAATGATAAATGCGATAGAAAATTAAGTACAGAACGCCTGAGTGTTTTATTTTGCTGTTACGGAAAAGGGCAATTTGATTGACTATTGTTTTTTGCAAAGGCACAGAAACCATGTTGCTTCTAACTTTGAATATCTGTGACCTTCCAGCTCACCGAAAAGCTAATTGGAAAGCTTGGATGATGGGCTATTATTGTAGAAGGAGATTTGATACTCTAAAGGAAAACTAAAACAGAAAAGCTCAGTTATTTCACAACGGAACTTTCTATCCCTTGCAAAATGTCAAGTTGAGTTGGTTACCTGGGAAAACAACCTCTTGGACTCATATCCTCGACGCAGGTACCATTGGAGTTTTTAAATTGCAATGCAGATCCTTACATTCATCTATGTGGGCAAGTCAAGTATTTCCATGTGATGTCAAAGTCTATTTCCGTTTTAGGGACCACAATCGTGGAAATAATTGCGTCCGTTGATGGCCATAAATTGCTTCGTTAAAGCAGGATTCTTCCTGCACGATGGAAGACTACAAAAGAGAGCATTGCTAAGATCACCACTTTTCAATACACATTAAATGAAGTGAACCTGAGGAAACTATTCGCAGTAGAATTTTGTCAATTGCCTAATTGCCTAACACCGCCTAAGGAGGGTGAACATTGCAGGGATGAGTAGTTGAGTTCATCTCCTGACAATAAAAAAAATCTACCGTTCGGGGAAGGCGAGAAATTGGGAGATGGGAGGAAATCAAAAAAATCTCATCAAGTGCATCACATCGTGATGCACTTATGCAAATAACGAACTTGAATATTATTTTCTTCACAGAATAACAGAGAAATATTGAATACACTGGTTGCAGTTTGTGTTTGTTGTAAAGGAAGCATTAATGAAGGAGAAGGCAAAACAAATGTCTTTGTTAAATTATTTTAGTTGAGGTTCTGTTGGGGAGATATATCAGCTATTTCAAAAGTTTATGCATCTTGGATTTACTACAAAAATGATTTAATTAAAACAGTTATTTTGTGTCGAGATGCATCACTCAATTTTAAAAACCTTATAATAACGAAAATTCTCTAACGGACATTTCTATCGGTCCGTGCTCATGCATGTTTGACTATATTGATTTGGGGGCTACATTGTATGAAGCCTCAACAATATTTTCAAACTTTCCCAAAAATCGCCTATATTTTATATTAAACTTCTTCCAAGGATAACGCAAAAAAAGCTTAAAAAATTGTGCATGCTTAATTTTTGTTAAAATCTCTGAATTTTCAAATATTGCAAGAGGTCAAACATTTTTCTACGTCTTCCTACAACTACAATATTGAAAATAAAAATTCCCTTTACAAAATATGTTACTTAATGATAAACCTTGACATTAGGTCTGGTATTTTTTTTCAAAGATGTGAGTAATTTTACCTATAATTCAGGATAGTTAGATACAAATATTTTTCCCTAAGCGACTCCAATTATTTTCTTTATGTTTTAAAATATGCCCAGATCTTATTTTCGGCGAACTCTCTGTATTTTGAAAATAGCAAAAAAGTGACATTGAAAAAGTTATTTGATTGTTACAACATTTGTGAGAGATTTCACAAGTTAAAAAGTTGATGATAGTTGTTTTAAAATGAAATATGGTATAAAATTGATGTATAAATATTGTCATGAACATTTTTTTAAAAGTAAAATAGTATATCGAGTGTCCGCAGCCAGTTGGTGCATTCGTAAGCACAATGACGTAGCTCTGCCGCTAAAAGAGCGTCTCAGCAGTTAAGACCGTATAACAGCTTGCCCACCGCTTGGCGGGGGGGGGGGGAAATGCTACTTGTAAGCCTCTTCTTAGAATGCGGAATTAGCTGTCCAGCGGATTTAGATCTCGCACGTGATTAGCACCAATCTTGGAAAATGATAGAAGCGTTGTGGGGCTGATCTCGACGTGAGGACGTGCGCCTAGAACCTCGCAGCAAAGTAGAAAGAAAAAGTGGTGACCTCTTTAGCCTCTGTCATGCGCGCGGGTGCTCGCAAAGGAAACGGGAATTGTGCATTGCCATGCGCATGCAATTGCAACACGGGAACACTGAGATTTTTACATTCTTATTCCACAAAAAACTATCACAAATGTAACTGAAAGGGTGTCTCTGAATAAATGTTTATAGCATGTAGAAGTGCCGAACATGATAATTTTTGCCAATGAAAATATAGTAGAACTCTACGTATGGATGTATTTCGAGTTTAGGGTTAATCCAACTCCAATATATGCATGGGGTAAGGAAGATCTGTTGCAAACATGACGCACTCCCACGTCTTATTTGGCCTGTCTGAGATTTCTCTCGTCGCAGAGCTATAGAAAATGAGACTATTTATATTAGAAAGCTACAGTTTCATATTTCTCCGGGCCGGGAATCGAATCCGGGACTACCTCACAGAAAACAAGCACGCTGTCCAAGAGCCACTTTTGGGGCGAAATTGTATGTAACGGAGTTCCATGCATTTATACATGTGGTCATTTCCCTTGTCTTTTAGGTAATCCTTTATGCACTGATGTTCGACGGGTACACGAAATCACTTTAACTGCGTCAGAAAGGGACCTACCGAACATCTGTGTGAGAGGAGTTGTCTGAAAATCACGGGACAAATGCTACATGTACAACTGCGTACCACTCCATGTTCATTGGGAAAAGTGAATAATTTTTACCCCCCCTTCATACCCTATTAATTTAAAATATTTATTCTGATTCATTTTGTATGCTACGAAGCTACACTGGTACTTCACGTGTTGCAATACCATTTAATAACATATATATTTACCGTTGCAAAACATATTACATGCAGATTATATTATTTTCATAACTATTGATTTTTCTCAAGCGAAATCTGAAATGAAAACATTTTATTTGTTCCACGAATGTGCATTGACATTATTTTTGTGTGTTTATTCATCAATGGAATGTTAAAAACATCGTGTTGGTATATGGTATTTTATTGACAATTCGGATACTGCATTATAGTCTATAGGTTCTTGGTTTAGCGAATTCATGGTCTGAAATTCAATTTCCGTTTTATAAACTTTCAACTAATAGTGTATACCTTCTTCTTACATTCAATAAGGCTGCTTCATGTTTATGCTTTTCGGTAATATCAGAAATAAATGGTTTTGATAGATAGCTAAGTGAGAGTGACGATGATTTCGATGCGATTTGAATGATGATGGGCTAGGGTGACAGATCTTAAACTCGCCAAAACGGGTGATCTTCCGTAAAGCGCAGGAAAACACTAACCCCGAGAAAACTTTGCCGCAATCCACGTTGTCCACGAGAAATTACCCCTGCCATTCGAATACCAGCCTCAGAGATGGAAGGGGAGTGTTTGACTACTGGCTGAGCCGATATTCGAGGTACTATTATTTAATGTGGCAACATATCGCATTTGCTTGTTTATTTGAGGAATCGCTTTCAGGTAGTCGCATATGGACAAAACCTCGTACTATGACCTTCCATCTCGACTTACCTCAGTTCATGTTATCTGCAGATGCGTGACCACTGTGTATGAAATTCGAAGTGTTGTGAAAGTATTTGAGCGTACGAAACACATTGAAACATAACGTTTACTATATTAATTTACTTTAAAAATTTATTGATTTGATTGGATACTTTATAAATGATACCCATTTATGCTGTCTAAAAAGCTATTTGTTAATCTAATACATGTATTTCCTAAAGAGCGTAACCTCTCAAAATGATCGCCGAATTCTCTTTTAGCAGCGAAGCACGATAGTGATATGGAAAAGTTGATGAGCGCTCTCTTTGTGAGAGGATTTCAGACGTGTACCAGGACACGAGGAGCAACCAGGCTCCTGCAATTCTGTGTCCAGCAGCGTCATATCGATACTCATAATATATTATCGTCACTCGACTCCGATTATTAATTTGGGAATGGGTTATTTTTGCGGGATCTCGGCCATTGACCATAGGTCCGCTCCCATGTATTCGACATAGGTTATTTTTAAAGCTAACCTCCCGTTGCAGTTCTAGAGGCCCGCTGAGCAGGAGAGCCTCGTGGGCGTCCCTGAAGAGCCCGAGTGTGACTCACTTTTTCTGCGAGTTAACTGTATCCCAGCATTCTGGTTGAAACTGCATCAAATTTCGTGAGCACAGGAATTCGACGAAGTGATTCGACTTAATTTTGCCGTCCATTTTCCGGAGTTGTTTTACATGCCACAAGCATGACATGGGGCCATTGTGTTTTTTTTCGCTCCTTGAAAAACCACGCGCCTTAACGTGGGATCAAAATCGTTCACTGGCGGATCATAGGTCACTAAGTCAGTTATCAAGGCAAGTTAAGCGAAGTGCAATGCCACCCTCGAATATTAGCATCTATGATGAGCAGAAACTTGAGCGAGGAAGTCCGTAACGCGGCACAATCTGTATGAAATTTCCCGGCACAATCCATGGAGTAGAGCGGGGAGGGGAGCACGTGTTCGGCGAGGAGTTAAGTAAAGAAGAAACTTTGTTGGTGAGCCTCAAGTCTACTCGGTTGATGCCTAACGCACGCAGTAATAGACGTCCCCATGGTGTCATCTCATAGGAGAGGTCCGGCTACGTCTGTCTGGCGAATGAAATTCTCTAGTAATGGCAACACAGGATTTTGATTTTAAAGAGCGTCGGTTCCAAGAGCTGAATTGATGTATAGATTGATTATGTATCTGTATTTATTGATATTTTATTCAATTATTGATTATGTGTGGTGGGGTATAGAGCCATAGCTGACGGCACGGCTACACGTTTAACGTGTGTTAATTCTTCGCAGGATCAAGGCTTTCAGCTGTATCCTTGGGTTTACAACAAGGTACGCCTTGAAGTGGTGATTATTATTAATGGATTAGGAGGTGATAGGATATTGGTGAAAGTGATCCGTGGACTTTTTGAACCATCCCAGCATCGCTATGACCGAGGGAAACCACGAAAACCCCGGTCAGGATGGCCGGCCCGGAAATCGAACCCGGACCTCCCGCTTACGAAGTCAGCGCGCTACGCACTGAGCCACTTCGCTCGGTATTATTATTATTTAAGTCGCTCTCGTGACGTCTATTCTGCAGCGTGGGCTGCCTCTCTATTGAGAGAGGCCTAAGAAATTCCTTAGAAACGAACGCGTACTGCAGAATACTGCACTTAAAAACAAACGCGTATTCACAATTACTGTGTTTTTTGGGTCAGCGTTTTGCCGTGTTAAAATGAAATAAAATATCGTCTCTATTAAAATATCTTTTCAAACTCAATTTCGAGGGTGAGGACACGGATGGCTGTAAGGAAAGAAATTCCGAACTCCAAGAACACTAAAGTTCATTTATTGCCGGGACCACTGCTGAGCACTTCAAAACATACATAAAGTCCACACCATAGCCCTCCAGCGGAACACTAAAATCAACATAAAGAAGAAAAGAAATAAAGAAAAATTGCCGGAACCCGCGCTTTGGTCTTTCCCTTGCGCGGGGCAGAGACCATCTTCAACGCCATGGATTGGCATCGAGGAGGTTTTGCAACGTCGAATCCACGGAGAATGATAACATCCTTTCTTATTTAATTTGTTTACTTTCTGTTCAACAAATGCATGTTTTGAGAGGTGAATTGTCAGATCTTTAATTTTGGCCTTTAACTTAATTCCGTGATCTAATCGGGTAATTGAAAATGTAATTATTATTAATAATAAAATAATTCTCCGCAGGAATTCTCACCTCTTCACTACCGACAAATAAGTTTGTGGATTTTAAAGCGAAAAAATAAATTTGTGCTATTTATACTTAAAATAATAAGGAAGAACAAAGTAATTCTTAGAAAATTTTGATTTCATTCGAAGCCTGTTCTGGCTTGTTCTAAGTTGAAATCTATGCTACAAAGCGCAGATAGGGAAGAGAGAATTTTTTTGTTTGATTTGTTAAATATCGTTTTGGTGTTTGAGGTTTATGATATATTAAAGTATTAGAAATGAACCAATTTTGGTTTGTGTGATTTGTCAATAATTTAAGTTATATTTGGCAATATTGTTTAAAAATCGAAATTGTAGGCCTAGCACCCTGTTACTGTTATACCCAAGTTGGCGGGTTCAAACCCGATCGAAGCCGTGGATTTTTAAAGGGAGAAAAAATCCTTCGTACGCCTTCCTTCGGAGGGGAAGTAAAACCGACTGTCCCATGTTCGTAGATTTACTTGCATGTAAAAGATCCGTAAATGACGCCTCTGAGCTAAATTCAAATCGCCTGTTTCTCGGCCAAGAAATACCTTCTTTCTCTGCTAGATGAAAGGAGCGTAGCGAAATTTGCGTGGTCAGACGGAAGAGAGGTCCTGATGACCTGAGTCTCGCCACGTAAAATAAGGCAAATTGAATTCAATAAATAACCCTAGTTACAGATTAAGGAATTTCTTCCTCATGTGGAGCAAGACTGAGCATCAGCAACACAATATTGCGTGAGGCAGAGCTGTCGGGCGATTCTGCGGCCGTGCACCTCGTGGCTCGTTTTAGAGTTCCCTGCACCATCTGCTTGCTCACAAGCCCCTTGACACAGCTAACTTCAACTTAACTTCTCACCGTAAATAAATACGATTGATTTATCGGGGCTTTGAAAATCTTTGTCAGAGAGAGCCTCGCAAGCGACATGGGCTATAATTTAAGCCTCCATCTTCCTCCGATTCGCGCGCGTGCGGTAAGGAATTAGCAGAGTTCCGGGCGCATGCGACTGTCAGACCATTCGTCTCTCATACATGCGCACGATGTATCCTGCTGTCTGTTAGCCGTAAGGGAAACGTATCTTATCTAGGAGCAAATATATACTGTCTACGAAGGGAAAGAATTGAAAATTTTCCATTAGCATTGAACTTTCATATATTTTGTTAATGCTCACAACTAATAATTTCATCGCCCAATTTAAACAAATTTTAGTCTTTCTTTTCAAAGTTTCTAAATAATTATGTTCCAAAGATTCTTGTACGGGAGGGACAAATTAAGGGCGACAGCGTTAAATTAAACCACACATGTATTTTGATTCCTTTTCCAAACACCGTGGACTCTTATAATAGTATTCAAATAAATTGACAAATATCATTATACACACGTATTCTGTGTCCATACCCATAGGATTTTAAAAAATTATCAAGACGCAATATTTTTAATAAAATTCTTACCTTGTTCTGTGAGGTGCGTGTTTCACGACCATTACGAGTTGAAAATAAATTATAATTAGGAAGTAGTATCATTGGTTTAGTTTCTAGTATTATTTTTGTCTTCTCCCAATTAACTTTCCTCTGTTGTCCAAATGAACACCACATAATAAATGGTCTTTTATATACTAGACAACCGCGAGTGGCTCATGTCACATGGGTTACTTAGAACAAGACATTTTCAAACACTCAATCACAAATGTTATGGTTTAGTGACAAACGGCTTTGGCTGAGCTGTGATTTAAGATATGGCCTATCTCGAAATTTGGCAGCAATTCCGCAGCTTTGTTGGCTACAGCTGGATCTGTAGTTTTCGCAATATGGTTGACGGGGACATTTTAGATGAACTTCCATAGTTTGTGACAAGATCAAACATTTAGGTTCCACGGTAGGATTTTTTTATTCTCAATTCAATTCACCTCAAGTAAGAGATTTTATTGAGGGAGTAATTGTGTAGATATCTTTACAAAGAGTGAATGTTCATATCTTCTCTCATGTAAGATACAACGACTTTATTTGTACATTTTTAAAATATTCATTAAGAAATCGCATCACAAATAAACCCAAAAAATATAAATAAAATAAATGTATTGTAGTTGTACCAAAAAAAGTATATTAAGTTTCTCCAAGATTAAGTACTTTGCGTTACTACCAACACAACATTTTTGAACAGAAACGCTTAAACGCTTTTTTGTCAAAATTATTTCTTCAAACTACGTATGGTGCTAATTTAACTGTTTAGGATGACATGAAAAACATTTTGCTGTATTCTTTAATTATTACACAAATGTAATTTTTATGAAGTACTTCTCACGCCTTTAATATACAAATTTCCATCGATTTCTATACATTATTGAATTTGTAAGTAGAAGTGCTTAAAATGACTTCCAGTAAATTTTCTGGAAACCTTAAATGATTTCTGTGAAAAAGAGCTTCAAATTTTGCATTTACAATAACACTTAAACGCCATTTTCTTGAAAACGACTCCGACGTTTTCAACGACAATTCCCTAATAGAATGCGGTTTGACTCTTCAACAATATTCTTCAAGTAATATTTCTGCTCTACTATTAGGAAACCGAAAAAATTGAAAAAAATGTCAAAAAAGTACTTTGGGCTGCGATAGCAGCTGGTAAGAGTATGTAGCAAGAGTGAAAAACTAGCACAGACCAAAGAAATTAGAAAACTAACTAGTACGAAAAAGTCAGTGCTATTCTTTAGCATCACTAGTTTACTTTGCAATGAGATTAAGAGTATGAATAGTGTTTCAAAGTGTATGATATTGTTTTGTTTACGATATAGCTTTCAGAATTATGAAAGGGATTTTACGTGTATTTTTCTTTCTCTCTTACAGAGTATTTACGCTTTTCTTTTTACTACCTACAACAAAACTGTACACAATATTTTCAAATGTTAACTGATTTTCCAATGTTTGTAATATTTCACAGAAATGCCGACACGGCGAAAGCATTAGATATTCGTGAAATAATAAATGAGGTCAACTGCTCATTGGGGAATTAAAAAAATAACAAATCGAAGTTAAAATATTCCGATATCTAATTTTATTAATTCATTCATCGCAAAATTAAAACGATTTGGATTATGTGAATATAAGCCGTTAATCCGCTATTGTATTTGTGTCCAAATATTGTCATTTTAAGCCTCAGGGGGTGCTTTTACATTCCATTTTAGGGTATATTTTCAAGTAATATAAATCTATGAAAATAAATTATTTTCTGTTCTGTGGTATCAACTAGAGTGGCAAGAGGTTTTCTTTGCATTTTTGGATTGGATCCAAATAATTTGTGGATTAAGGCTTTCGAATTAATATAGCAGCTTGAAAAATGCCGTTTGCAAAAAAAAAATAATTGTTTTTTCAAGTCTAGAAAAATGATTGAAATTTCTGACAGGAAACAAATACCTTAAAGGTAATATCCTTAAGTCCTATACCTCAAAGGTAATATCCTTAGATTGATATCACATCTACAGTCTTGCAAGTATTATTTTTATATAAAGGACGGAAAATGTTAATCAATGACTTGAGAATACACGAAAAATTTAGATAACGCATGTTTGGAAGCAGTTTATGGTTGAAGGAGTAGCAGTGAATTTTTAATATCTAGATCATATTAATTATCTTTACTCATGAATCCATTATTTAACACAAAATGGGTGTAAAACGCATAAATAGAAACGTGATGAGGTTCTAGTGAGACTATTATAATTGTCAGGTGATACGTGAATTATTAATACGCGAGGTAGTTACTAATATAATTAGAAACACGGAAGCAAGCATTTGCTTGGTGTGCGCACACAATCAAGTAAAGAGTATAGAAGAAAGACGACCGTTTCCGGCCGAAGCAAGAAGAATTGGAGCGGTACAGTGCCGAGGGGCTACGAACACATGGGGGGGGGGGCAGCGCAACAGTGAATCGCGTGAAGAGTATAGAAGAAAGACGACGTTTCCGGCCGAAGCAAGAAGAATTGGAGCGGTACAGTGCGAGGGGCTTACGACCCAATTCGGGGGGGGGGGGGGGCACGCAACAGTGAATCGCGCCGGGTCGCTGGCGACCTCGAAGTGCCTGGAGGTTCTTCGCGGTGCGAACAGCGCCGTTGCGACCGCCGGGGCGCGTGAGCAGGGAAGTGAGGGATGTCAGCGGCACGATACGTTTCACGAAGTTTTATCCAATGTTGCAAAGGAAATTTAAGTGTGGCAGGAGCAGTTTAACACTTGAGGGAACGAGTGCGAACGAAAAACTTAAGTTTAGTTTAAAAAATTGATGTTTACTATTTTGAAGTCAACTGGATGACTATCAGTCCGAATGTTAATGTTCTATACGGTTGAGAAAATATGAATTTGAAAATAGTAGGTTAAGGACTTTTCGTGGCGAGGTAAGAGTACATTTTATGTTCATTGGAAATTTGTAAAATTAATTTTTCGAAGCCAAAATATAGTTATGTTCCATATGAGAACATTTTCGTCAGCTAAAAACAGTTTTCATGGTAAACTTTTCATCAGCGATAAGTGGGGATCCTATTAAAAACTTTGTGAGAATACAACTGTATGGCCACTAGATAATCGAAAAGAAAAGTGACCTTTTGAAAAGTTGACAATAGTGTGGCGAATTATAAAGATACCTATACACATTCACTAATCCAAACAAGAAAATCCAAACAAGAACACAAAAATTAATTGAACTGTGTTTAATAATCTGAAAAACCCCTTAGCTGCTTACATACATCACACATACGTATATAAAAAATGGAAACACAACAAAAAATGGTAATAATCTTTAAAGTGCATGAATCATTCATTAATTCCTTTGCGGACATAAGAACATCTTCGGAATTTCCTCCGTTACGCTTACTCATTAACTTTACATAAATTACAAGTTACTTTACCCAGCGGCACAGGGTTCAATTTAACAACGAATCCAAATAACGTTGATACAAAATGTACACAGTTGCGTAATAGTCTCCAAAACAATTTATTGTTGCCACGAGCTTCATAAATTAAATATTGATTTTCTATTATGTGAGCAAAGTTCTTAAAATGGCAGGAATATATAACTGTTAACTAGATGCGTCCGGTATATAATTCCCTTTAATTTTCCCTTGTAATAAGTCGCCCCTTGGTCTCAGGGCGTCGACCTACTTTCCAGCGCCTATGCGCCGTTCGCCGCTAGCTCAGAGCACGGCCTTGGCTCGCGACGGCATCGTTCAAGGCGCCTCGCACGATCACTCTGCGTTCTGCTTCAGCGATCACCGTTCGCACCTCAGTCGTCGGCGTCTTCGCGCTGCTGCGTCGCCCTCCGCGTCGCCTACCGTCTCGCACGCACGGCACCTCACGTCCTCGTCTGCTTCTTTCTTGCTCGTCGTCTCGTTGACGCCCGCGTGCGAATGAATAATTTTGCATGCCGCAATGAATAAATAATGCCTATTTCGGCCGTACGTGTAGCACTCGATCGCGCTGTTCTAATTATCGCCTCAGACTGAAATTTACTATTTCTTGACTGTATTACACTACTATCCCTTCTTTTCTCACCTCTGACTTACAGTGGATGATGAAATCAGAATTAAATACTCCCGTCCTATTCGATGAAAACTCTCCTTCGGTAATTTTTTAATAAAGGTTCGCGAATGACTACCTAGACGCCGCTCTGGCGTCGAGTTGCTTGGTGACGGGATGGAACAGAAGAGTGGAATGGTTCGGCGGCTCGCGTTACAGTGACGCCCTCCTCGCAGGGGTTGCGGCGCGTTACCTCCCCCTCCCACTCTGACCACTTGTGCGTCAGTTGCCTGAACTGTGCGCATGCATCGCGCACAACAATATTAAAGGCTACAGCGCGCCCTTTTAAATAGCGCCGCGCTCACACGCCGGTCTACCTGCAGACTGTTCTCTTGTTGCGTGTTGTGTGGAGAACGTGAGAGCACCCAGTGTACGCCACTATATATATATATATATATATATATATATATATATATATATATATGGGTGATATTTTGTGGTATGAGAAAGATTCACATCCAGACACAGAGTTAGGTAAAAACAGTGCTTACATTCTACCACATATCAGCACTGACAAAGAATACACAAAAATTGCAATTATGAAATTGCAAACAAATATTCAATATAAAATCAAAAATACTGTACACACCCTTTAAAATTTGTTATTGTTTACTTGCACTGGTTCAAGTATTTCTTCCTAATTCACTACTGTGTTACAACAAATACCCGTGCACGGTAACTATTGCTTGGCCAGCACCGTTTAATCAACAAATATTAACTCTGAGGAGTGAAACAAAATTATATACCTCTATCTACACAGAATCTGAAGTTTTAAGCAGTACACGTTATTGAATGGCTTACTCACTACAATTATTTACAGTTAAATTTTCTCATCACCATTACACAAAATTGAGAAACAAAGATTAACACAGCTTTTATCGTAACATTTTAACATTAGAATGAACTGTATTCCCGGCGTATAAGGTTCTTTCAATTGCTTTGCCGTTACCTAGATTTTACGTGAATATGTAAATTTACAATCACAGCCTTTATGCTGCTATGCTAACGATCAAGTGTCTGTCTGCTCCCAATCGTTTTACAAAATTTCTGTTACCTTTAATGGGCGCTCAATACGTAGCTTGCAAACCGTTCGGAATTGCGAATGACCTTGGCCCACTTTCCACTGCACCGTAGCTTCGCTTCCTCGCAGACCAACCGTCCGCGATGTCACTCGAAACGCCGTCTTCTTTCTCTCCTGCCACCAGATCCACGTCCAATCTTCTTTCGTCTTGCCTCTTGACCACGCCCGGCACCTGAATCCTCGCCTCTGCTTCTTTCTTCGCCCTCTTCCTATGCGGCACACCGACGCATATTTCAAAGTCCTCATGCATGTTTGCCAACGGCGTATCGGTTTTCTGACATTGTTTAAACCTTTCTTGATCGTGTAGCTAACGACACAGTTCTATTGACGCCTCGCAACTGCTTATAATGCTATTCCGCCTCGTACCAGCAACTCCACTACTTTCCACAGTTTTTATGCAATATTACACTTCACAGTTCAGAAGGCTGAAGGCAGAAATTGCGTCTCACAATCCCCATATCTAGCTGTCTACGCACGTCCAAACTCTTTGCCGTCTCTTATCAAAATGATGCTCCCTCTAACTACTGCCGCTCAGGCTGACCGCACTGGACCTCTCACCTTGGCGTCTCGTACAGAAATTCTTACTAGCGGTGTCCCATGACAAGATGTCAACTCCGCCCTACCGGCCATCGCCCGCCGCACTCTGCGTCTGGAACAGAAGAAAGGGCGATCAGTCAGCTGCTGCGCTATTTATAAGTAGAGTGACGTCACGACGAACCCTTCCGCGTTTTTTCCATGAGCTGGAAGTTCTCCGCCGACGCGCCGCAGGCATCAACTAACATATAGCGCTATTTTGCTAGTTTATTCGGCTCGCCTGTGCTCTGGCGATCTTCTCTGGTTTCGCCGACGCTGTGTAGGTGTTGTGGGGTTTCCGAGCTTGTCTCAATCGCCACAGATATAACGCCAAACACCACGCCCATGTATACGAAACGCCAAACCCCACGCCCTGTATATAATATATATATATATATATATATATATATATATATATATATATAATATTGTGACGTACTGGATCGGTACTTTCACGACAGTAAAATTAAGAGGAACAGGTGCTTTTTCGTGTATGAGTCTCTGGAATTTGGCGCAACATAGTAATAGAATTGTTATAAACTCTTTTATACATCTAAAAGTTTTAATAACCAAAGAATGCACCTTACAAATAATTTACAAACAGAATAGTTAGGTCTTGAAAACAAGCGCGCCGGATCGACTCCAAGGTACACACTACCTTGACTTAAAACGCCATCTGCTCACTCTGGATGCGTCCGGGGCCGTCGTTGCAACGGCGGCGGTGGCTTCGGCAAGCTTCGGTTCGCCCCGCAGTCCGTCGGGGATTCGTCCTCCCTCGGCGACCAGCTCCTCCGGCCCAACGTAACGGCTGATGATTTCGCTGGGGTTCGCCCCAGCCGGTGGGAACAATGCCTCACAAATACGGGAACGAACGACACGAGATTAATGGTCGTCGGTTATTCTAATCCTTTCAGCGACCTTTCTCGGCTTCGCACAGGTGTCTGTTCGGCACCGTCCACTATTATGTGGTTCCCGTGCGGGATCACGACACTAGCCTACCGGCCACGCGATTTACTGTCTTATTGGTCTTTCGCAATTCTGGTGCGCAATTCTACTTCCGCCAATCATCTGACTATCAATCCTTGGTGAACCTGGTTCCACACTCGGCGGCCTCACTTATTCCAAACTGCATTTAATAACTACAGGAAATCTCTTGGGCGCATCACAGCCCCGTCCGTATTTCACTGAATGCCTCTCCGCACACTACTAATCGTCGCTCGCCTTGGCGTTTCCCCCGATTGGACAGTTGGTGGCGGTGTTACTGCGCTGATCAACTCAAATATTTTATTTTAATTTAGAATTTGTGATTATTTTAATAGTTCTTATTATAGGAACGTTCTTCGTTTCAATATATATCATCATCATCGACAGCAAGGATTAGACCTCTTGGTCTGTTCCGTCTCAGAATTGTTCGTGCCATCTCTTCAAGGGACGTCGTATACTTCTTTTTCCTTTAGGTACATATTGAAGAATAGTTTTACTTATTCTATGTTCTGGCATTCTCAGGACATGACCTTTCCAGTTTTCTCGATATTTCTTTATGGTATCTATAACCGGTTCATCATTTAGTTCTTCTCTGATATCTACACTTTTTTTGTGGTCTAATAGTAAATATCATGCCACAAAACGAAGAAATCTCATTTCTGCATATTCAGTTCGGCGCAGCTGCTCGGATGTTAATGTCCATCTCTCACTTCTATAAAGTAGTAATGGGAAAGCAATAACTTTGTAAAATCTGAGAAGAGTTTCCTTTTGCACATTATGATGTAGAGTTCGCTGTAACGTTCCACAGAAATATGTGAAGTTGTTCAGCTTTATATCCATATCCCTTGATTTTAGATAATTAAAATGGTATCCAAGTTCTTTAAATTCATTTACTTGTTCAATTATTTGGTCATATATTACTATCTTTGCTCTTAAAGGTTTTAAAGTCCTTTAAATGCGATCACTTTTGTTTTACTTGGTGAGATTTTCATACCATACTCATTAGCAACCTGACTTAACTTGTGGACTGCTATTTGAATTTCATATTCAGATTTTCCTACGATAAGCTGGTTGTCGGCAAAAAGTAATGTTGGGATATCGACATTATTAATCTTAAAAACATCATTTAAAGTCTTCAATCATTTTTTAATGATCACGTCCATATATATATTAAAAAGCGTTGGCGAAAGCGGGCATCCCTGTCTCACTCCCTGGTTTATATATGCTGATTCTGTTCCATTTCTTAGCATTCGGATCATGATTTTATTATTTCTGTATAATGATTGAATTGCTGTCATAAGATGTGAAGGGAGTCCAATATTTTTCTGTGTTTCCCATAATAATCTTCTTTTAAGGCTATCAAATGCTTTTACGTAGTCAATAAAGACATAGTATGTCGGTAGTTTAAATTCCCTTCACTTTTCAGTAAGTTGTGTCAGTACAAAAATACAGTCTGAGCATGATCTACCTTTTCTGAAACCATATTGTGTTTCAGATATTTGAGTTTCAACAATAGGCACTAATCTTTGATAATTTTTGCATATATTTTATAACAGGAATTTAGAAGACTTATACCTCTATAATTTGAACATTCAGATTTGTCGCCTTTTTTATATAGTGGGGTAATTAGGGGCTTCATTCCATTCTTCTGGCACATAACAAGTGGACTAGCAGATATTAATAAAGTTAAGGAGTCTCTGCGTAAATTGATTTGATCATATCTGATCAATTCCATGTTTATATTATCCAGTACAGGTGACTTTTTATTTTTGGTTGTGTTAATGGTGCTTTTCAACTCATCCATAGAGATCAGATCAACAGAATTACATATATCAATTTTAAATTCTCTCTCTTTTCATCTTCCAGAGGTCCATTGCGATTTAAAGTAATTTAAACCATTTACTTTCTGAAATTATATTTATTGAACTTTATTCTTTCTTGATTATTTAAATATTTTATAATGTTATATGCCTTACTTGGTTTTCCAAATAACTCATGTTCAATTTCGCTAACATATCTTTTCCAACTTTCTCGTTTAAGATTACGGACTTCTCTTTTAACTAAAGCAGATTTTTTTTTATATTCTATTCATGATTCATATTCCCAGAGGATGAGAGAGTCTTTAAATACGCTTCTTTGTTTGTTCTCAATTAGTTGTTTGATATGATCATTCCAAAACCTTAGCCCTCGTTTTGAGATTTATTTTTCCTTGACCCTATTGCTCCTGCTGCTGCTGTGTTATAATTTATTTATGTTTGCCCATTCTTCATTTATTGTTACTACAGGTTTATAATATTTTTCTGGTTGAGTCTACTCTGGTATAAAAGTCTTATGCTATAATCCTGTAAAAGGTGGAACTTTAAATGTTTCTGTTTCTGGTTTGGGTTTTAAGATGGTTATCTTCCATCTCTTTGGGAACATTATGTGGCATTCTTACTAAGAAATGGTCAGATGACACATCAAAACTTCTAAATACTCCTAACATCCTTGATATTTATCCGAAATCTTATTGTTTGCAAGGAGTAATCAATTATAGAGGCGGATCCAGTGCTGTCCATGTGAATTTGTGAATATTTTCGGTGTGTAAAGAAAGTGGTTAGTAATTCTTCAGCTCATTGTACGTGGCAAATTCTATTAATTTTTCCCATTATTGTTAAGTGTGTATTCGCCTTCTGTGACCTATATATATTTTATAGGGGTATCCCTACTCTGCATTTAAATCACCTAATAAAAGAAGAAAGTCATTTTTTATAAATCTTATTTATTGCTGCTGCAGTGTTCGTAGAATTTATCGCATCTTGGGTCCTCCCCTCTTCTGGTGCGTACAAGGCAAAGACTGAAACGTAACCTCTATCTACTTTAAATCTCATTGTTATTATTCTTCGTATACGATTTATTCTTGTTTTCAATGTTTTTCTGATCCAAATAGATACCCAGCCGATGCCTCGTTTTTGGGGACTCCACTGTATATCATTATATAATTGTAATTCTGATGAGTCCTGTAACTATTTTTTTGGTTCAGTAATTGCAGCATATCAATCCCAGCTTTAATCTAATTCTGTTCTAATTAGTTTGTTTTTATTGAAGAGAGCTCTAACATTCCATATTCCAGCTTTAATATTTCCGATAGTTGTCGTTTATTCGTTTCCTTTTTCTTTGCATATGTTGGCATAGAGGCATTCTGTTCCGGCATGAATCTTTGAGAAATTTAGCGGAGTGATGTCCTTTGGCCGCGTTGCAACGCTGCGCAGGGTAAGGATAGTAATGAGGCTGCCATCTTAAAGCTTCTATCCCAGCTTCTCTGCGTATAAAACCCTTTGCAGAGAGGGCTGCTACGCTCGTCCTCAAGCCACTGTGATATTCGCCTGGATCACAATTGCCTTTTGGACCGTTGTAGTCTTTACACAATAGCCTGTTCTGGGTAGGGATACTATCCCCAGGAGAATGAAGGAGAAGAACAAACATTTTGAGAGAAGAGAGGAGAAGAAAAATAATTAAAGTCAAGAACAGATTAGATTAAAAATTGAATGACACCTAGCCTCGAAAACAATAGCGTCGGGGGTCGAAGATATAACAAGGGATCAAGAGGACCAATAGGAAAATCATTCATAGAAATGTAGCATAAGTAAGTGGAGGAGTTGCTACGTGACCTTATAGCATTACCAGAGTCACCAAGGAGCGTCGACTAGCTGCACCCCCCCTGAGGGAATATATATTATTATATATATATATATATTTATATATATATAATATATATATATATCATAATATCCATTTCCTTTGTCCAAACGCGTAATAAATCACCTTGTGATTAAGGCAGTTTGCACGTAATAAATCTCGCAGCTGGAGAAAGCTTACAATTTGTACCACGATTCAAATTAATGCACGTCGAGAACCGAGATTTCTTCGCAAAGCATGCGGAGCGTTTCTGTAAATGCTTCTCGTTCGGCTAATATCTCGCCGCCTCCAGTCGCAAATGGGAGTTTGCGACTGGCAGCCGGAGCGTCGCGCCGTTACGCAGCTCGTTGCTAATTCTCTCCCTTCTATTCCCCTCCCTTCCGTCGCCGACCGATTAAAATTATGCGTCGATATTATTTTATGCCATTAGCTCTAATACCGGGAAACCAATTTGGGGTTCCCATGAGCTGCTCGACAGATCCATCCCTTTTTCCAATCAGGGGGCGTATGATAGCTTCCCTGCTTCAGGGGATAGAAGAGTGGTTTAAGGGCCACATGAGACTTTTCCGCTTTTTTATTCTTTAAAATATGATTCAAGTTTAGAGTTAGTAAATTTGTGTTAAGGTAGATTCTAACTGAAAGACGAGAACAATATTGAATTTGGTTTTTAATATTAAAATAATCTCTAGACTTTTCTGAATATTTTGATACATGATTATTGAAAAGTTGCTTTTGGTTTTCTGTAATGCATTTTAAATGATCATCAGCACAGACACACTGACATTTCAGAAGTCTTATGATTGCACATAAACAGACAGTTCTGAAACTATTGACACTCGAAGGTAGTGATTTTCGCAGTTGCATTGCTTGCTTGCGTGACTGACGTGCTCTAGCTGTGCTCCAATATATGACTTAATTTTCATTCCTTTTCTCTATCTTACAAGCACCTTTTGTTGTTACATTGTTTTCTTTACTTGTTTACTTGTTACAGATAAGCTGAAAAGAGATTTATGTTGTACAAGTAGAGAAAAAGGAGTAATACAGATACTGAATTAAAAACGGTGTAATGGACAAACTTTATTCGAACGCGTTTAAAGATTTCGAATACTTCTTTGCTCTATAAAGTAATTTAAATTTTCGTAAAGTTTTAAACTATTAGGGAAGGTTTTGTGATAATTGTGAAAAACATCAAAATTCAAAGTTTCGTCCATATTTTATCTATCTATCTGTATCTATTTGTTTATTCTCATATATACCACGCACTTTGATACGCATTCGTGACATGGCTACTATTCGCTACACACTTTCTACACTCTGCACTCTCAAAGCCGACCTTCTGAGAGCCCTCCCACACATAAACAATAATTTAGATGAACATTTTCAAAGGCTCGTAGATGTCCTTCAAAAGACTGACGGTTGGACAAAAATCGTCCGTCTGTGAATGCAAAACGACAACCACCAATACCAAACACAACTGAATACCGATTTTCTGCTTTAGATTATGGCAATGAGTTTTCTTGCCTCCCCAATCCTCACTACCGCTGGCATTGTCGACATGTTCACCCACAAACCAACACAAACAGGCCAGGAAGCACTAAGGAACGTAGAGTTGAGCAACCTGGCCCTCAATTAAACAAGGATATTTCCACTGAGTTCATCAAAAAGGTACTGATTTTAGCAGATAGCCATGGGCGAGAAATTTCCGTGCTGGAAAACCCCCATCCCATTTCTCTGTCACGGGTGTGTTTAAACATAATGAGTGGTTTGCTGACGTGACCAGTGAGTTGGGCTCCCAAACAAAATCTCACCAAACGGGATACAGTCATCATCATAGGAGGGCAGAATGACATCAATGTGGGTGTCACTTTACACCTCAACAACATGTTGACAAAATACAATGTGCCGCCCAAAACTCGAACATTATAGTCTAAACTCTGCCTTTCTGGTACAACAAAAGATACAAATAACTTTCAGAAAAACACTTCACCCCGCATGGTCTTAACCCGAATCTTGTTGGACAACATGCACTCGGTAGCGGGCTTGCACCTACATTCACAACCTCGACAGTGTCCTCCCCAACACCCATCCCCACCCACATCTCCTAGTTCTCTTCCATCATCCGGAACATCTTTAGACCCAATTACCTTATCCCCTTAACCAAATTCTTGTAATACATCTACCATTTTTTCACTTATCTACATTTCTCTTCCCTCCTTCCTCACCTCCTGTCACTACTGTGGCACAATACATCCTTCGATCACGTACTAGAGGTAAAAAATGAGATAAATAAATAGCAACTACAGTTATATGGACCAGAGAAACATCCGTGTGCAAAAATTCAAATAATGCATCATAATGTGCAATCCCTTTCAAATAAAATTGAATTGGCATCACAGTGGTATCTAGGTTAAATAGATGTTTTTTTGCTTTAGAGAAGATCGGTTGTCTAATAATGATGTAAACACACTCCAAATTCTTAATTTTTACCGTGCAGGGTCGTATTATAGAGCGATGGAAACAAATATGAGCCCTGATTACGGAGGTTCGTGTATTTACTTACAAAATTACATTGATTCTATCTTCTTGTCAGAATTCAATTTATATGCAGTTGAAAAAACTTCTGAAATAACACATACATCATTTTTCGCTCAAAACTATCTTACCTATACCCCTTTCTATCTGCAGACCTCCAATAAAGCGAGCTTTAGATAATTTCATTTTCTTAGAAAATCTAGAGATAACTCAAAATTAGTAATCCATCTTTTAAATCCTTTGTTATATGTGGAGATTTCGATATTGATTATCTGAGCGAATTCCACGAAATCCCACGATCTCAAAAAAGATCTCTGAAATACTGTACTGGCACAAAGGGACATTATTTTCTTATCCATCAAATTCTTTACCAATTGACGATGGGGTCCCGAAGGTTTCATCTTAGGTCCTATCCTCTTTCTGTTATACGTAAGCGATATGCCCGTGACTATTAAAAACGGAAGACCAGTTCTGTTTGTCTTAGACACGAACATTCTTTGCACGAAAGAAAAAATAAACAGTACGGTTTTAAGAGGTTTCAAATTGGTTTTGAAATAACAAATTGATAGTTGACGAAGGGAAAACAGTGTCACTGCTTTTTTGCATTTCAAATCAGTCATCGATGCATCGAAAAATGAACAATATGCAAATAGCTGATGTTAAGGTAACAAAATTTATATGTTTCTCAGTTCAGTCACACCTCAAATGGAATGTGCATATAACAGAATTAAACCCTAATTTAAGTTCATTATGTAACGCATTGAGAATTATTTCAAATTCTGTCAGCCTTCATGCATATCGTTGCATGTATATTGCAAATGTGTATTTCCGTCTGAGATAAGGCATACTATTCTGGGGAAGCTCATCATGTAGTATACAGGCCTTTACATTGCAATAGGAAATTATTCGAATAATGAAAAAAAATGCCATCCGCGTGATCGCTGCAAGCCTCTCTTCATTGAGCTTGCAATCTTACCACTGCCTTGCGTATTTATTTACGAATCTCTAATATTTGTCAAAACTGACTTATCTAACGGTGGGAGCATATTTTTATGTAATATTGATATTTATAATTTCAACACACGTCGTAGAAATCACGTTTATCGAGTGTCAGTAGCTTACTTTCAGAAATCCACATACAATACATGTACGTTTCTTTACAACGGATTGCCAGATGACATTAAGCAATTAAAGTCGTTTCACAAATGTAAGTTAAAAGTACAATCGTTTCTGCTGTATAACTGTTTCTATACTTCTAAAGACTACACTGAACATTAAAAATAAAAATAATAGTTATTTTAAGAAAAGTGATGTATAATGAATTACTTTACATTTGTATTATATATACATATATTTTTTAAAAAAAGATTTAATATGCTTGCAACAAATAATGTACTTCAGCTTCCGGATCAATGACCCCCATTTACGTCAGGCCCTTGTCCAGTTTCTCTGATACATTGAGCAAGAGCTGAGATGGCCCCTTGTTTTGATTCTGGGCGTAAATGTAGCTTCGCTATGCGCACGTTTTGTTGAACTTTCCTTTTGCTTGGAATGGTAGAGGTAAGGGCGAGTTACTATTTTGTTATCAATGCAGAAAAATCAAATCTGCAGTTCGTTTACCGTTGAAAATAAGTTTTCTATAACTCGGGAACGAAAATGTCTGGTTTTTCGAATGTTCCTAATCTTGCGCTTTTTAATTTTTTTTTACTAATTTATTCATCTTTAACTTACTCATCATTCAACTATTTATGGGAATGATGGAAAGGGGTTCTGGAACTCAAGAAAACGTGCGCAGATGATGTTCTCCCCGATACGTCCCATAGTTTTCACTGTTTTTGATTAAATATGTCTAAAGTCTAAATCATCTTCAGTTGTATTATTTGTGAAATTTGCCGGGTGTGGATCTTAAAATTAGCAAGTCTCATTTTCTTTCTCTTGGGGTAAGGACGGGGATAATCCTGGTGGGGGAAAGATATGTCAACAAGTTCAACTCTAATGAATACCGATAGGAGTTTTAAAAAGCTTTTTAACAAAGCAAATATATTAAATCGTGAAGACTGTTGAGAATAACAACTTTTGTAATACGTAAAATACGTTTAGTAATGAATATAGTTACTTCAGAATTGATCCAATCAAGAATCCCCCCCCCCAATCAGAGAGATATGCTGAGAAAATTACCAAAAAAACCAACAACAACAACAACAGATAAGGAAGAAAAACAACTTCTAGATACCAGCAATACTGGGGATAATTCACAATATGCGACACTTTTATTTACTAAAATAAATCAAGAAATATGATAGGTAATTCCTAGTAAAAACTCGAGGTACGTTTATCTCAAAACAGTATTTCGTTACAAAAGCCCCATTTTCTCACAAAATATTAAACGCATTTATTGATTACTTTATTGATTACTCTACTAGACAACCTAAAGCTGTGAATCTACATTTGAAGTAAGCATTATTTGTTTCAATCCTGTAAATAAAATTGTCATTTTGTTTTTAAAAAATGGAGATCCGAATATATTTCAGTTTCTGCCAAGTATTTTTTTTTTTCAGTTTAGATCAGTTCAACAATGATACAGATAATACAAATAAACATTTTAAATAGTTTCTACAGTAGTTTCATTGATAATGGGTCCTTAATATTAAGAATTTAACATGGTGTAACGTATTAGCCAGCGTGCCTCATGGCATCTATTTGGGGACGCTGGTTGTCGGATTAGTCTCGCCACAGAAGTAGGTTTTTCCGAAAGGGAAGACGCGGAGACGGGAACACCAAGGCTTTGGGTGTCTTCCGGCTTATAGAAGCTTTTTTCAACTGTTATACAAGACGAGGGGTGGCGTGACGTAGGAGGTCACTGGGCCTCGCCTATATAACAGAGTGTACGGAGCCAGTAGGCAGGTGCTGAGACGGTGGAGAAACCTCTTGTGGCGTGTCGCACAACATTGGCGCCAAGACGGTCTGATGCGAAGCCAGGCCTCGCGGCTGGAGTCATTAGTTGACGAAGCCTGCGGACTTTAATGTCCTTAGGGTGACTGCGCGTCACGAGGGAGCGATGCTGTGTGCGTGCTACCGAGGTGAAGTGTGCGTTGAGTGCCACGATTCACGCCGATTCTTCAAATCGGAAGATCGCTCTTGCGATCGAGGGCAAACCAGCGTTGGTGCGCAAGAACGGACTTTGTGTCCCAGCGTGACATCCGGTCACGGAAGCTAGCTTTTGTCGCGCTTCAAAAGTAGGAGTTGGCGAATGCCACAGATCAAAACCATTCTTCAATCGGGTTTTGGATCGACTCCGCGATCAGGGGATTAGTAGGTCTCATCAAGAGCTAGGGTGTGAAGTAGAATTATTCAGTGTATATATTTTTGTTTGTTTTCGTGTTATAAATATATTTGTTATACGAAAGCTCTGTGTCTGTGGTCGCTGTGAGTATCCATGACGTCACAATGGGTAACATGGAATCTCACCTTACGAGTTAAGGTGAGAGTGTCTGGGAAAAATCAAGGATCTTCCAGCAACTTAGTATAGAGTTCATTGTTAGTTCATTTTGTTACCTTGAATTATTATATATTTTATTCATTACTATTAAATTGTGTTACACTACACCGACTTACAGATTTTAATCTTATTCATGCCGCATTTCTCATTTAGTTGCTTTTTTCATTTATATTTATGGTGCGCTTATATTTATTTAAAATACCTTTGCATTATGCTTTACAGTTGTCAATCATAATCTGAAGTTATACCTTTATGGGTTGAAATACTTTCAATTAAAAAAATTGAAATGATAAGACTTTATTTATTGTTGTTAAAGGTAAGCGATTATTTTCTTTTCATCAACCTTATTAATAAGAACAGAAAAACCAAGTAGTAAAATTCAAGTGTGGTGAACCTTTTGATAATTTTGTGGCCTTTGTATGGACCAAGTAGCTACCGCCGTCCATTGGCATGCAGTCTCCCCGCTGCGCTGTGCCCTGCGCCGTCGACGCTTGGGCCGCGTTGCGCGTTCGTTACAACGACACCTCTAGGGGCGCTGCTGCGCCTTAACGAAGGTAGCGGAACGAGCAGAGGAGAGGAGAGGAGCGGAGAGGGAGCGGGAGCGGGAGCGGGAGCGGGAGCGGGAGCGGGAGCGGGAGCGGGAGCGGGAGCGAGAGCGAGAGCGAGCGCGAGGGCGGGGCGGGCAGGGTGCAGTCATTAGAGAGGCCGCCCTCCAGGCCGATCTCCTGCAGAGGCCACTGCCGCCACTCGCCTCACCCTGCTGTTGCTACTGCCTCTATTCTGCCTTTCACGCTCAACTATAACAGCCATGAGTTGTCTTTCCGCCCACCGCAGACTCCGCCTTCTTCCTTCATCAGCCATACGCCCTTTTCTTTCTTCTTTTACAGTGTTCTATTCTTTTCCTTTCGCTCATTTTTCTCATCGTTCTTCTACTCATTTCTTGTCTCTGGTTTTCACCTTATCTCATTTGGCATCATCTTCTGTCTCATCTGCCTCTAATGTACTGTTTGTATATGTTACAATTGCTCGTTCCTAATCTTTCATTTATTCTCTCATTTCGCTCGCATTATTTCCTCTTCCGGTGCATTTTTGAGTGCCTCTTAGTTAATTATTTTGTGATCTATCTCATACTTTCTGAAAGTTACTCTCATTTCCCCACGGTTATTGGCTATCTCAAAATGGCTCTCTCTTATATCTATCACCTCATATTCTCTTCCTCTTGTAGTAACTCATTGGTTGAACCTATGTGACAACTTTCCAACAACTAAACTCTCTCAGCTTCCGCAGAGTTCCGTATGCTCCAAATACTTCGATTCTTCCCTTAGAAAGAACTGATTCACGCTTTCCGAAAATGACCTAGTAACCTGGCAAATAATTCCTTCTTTAAAACCAACTGAGGTGGCTCAGGGCATTGACTCGTTACTGCAGTGACTCTAACCGAGAGGACCTGGGATTCGAGTCCCGACGCTGTCAGAATTTGCGACACTCAGCAATTTGCGAGGAGAATTCTAGCGGCCGATTGCTCTGATGGTTTTTCGTGCTGTTCCTAAATCAACACCAGGCGAATGCCGGAGCAGTGCCCTAACAAAGAGGCCACAAACTGCGCGCGATCTTTCTTTTTTCTATATTCACCCTTTCCTTGCACACACGTACACTTATACACTAGATTACCACCCAAGTTGGAAGATCAGTCAGGGCGTAGATGCGCCGCTGCGGTGGGGCCCGTCTGGTACCTGGATGGGAAATCCTCGCAAGCCGACGCCGGATCCCACAACTGAGCGGGGAACAAATAGAGATGCACTACACTTACGGTACTAATGATCTTAGCAATTGATGTGCCTGGAAATACGCATTAATTAATTAATTAATTAATTAATACTCTTATAGAACCGTTGTTTCTTCAATAATACAATATTTCAATGATATTCAGCAACCACCTACTACATAATTCCATCTCACCCATTCTCACCCCAATTATAACAGACCCCCTCTGTATCACCCTGCATTTGTATTGTAAATTTCTCTCTAACAAAACAAAATGGAAACTAAATATGGAAAGTCATGGGCTAATTTTCGAAATAAGATTAAAAAGTTAATAATTGTAGCCAAAATCTAAAAATGGTATATATAAAAAACTACGATTTCGATCAATAAATTAGACTAATATTTATTATTTACTGTCATAAATCAATATAAATACAATCAATATAAAAGTTATTTTTTATTTTGTATTTTAAACACCAAGTTGTTTGTATATAATGTGTGTGTGTGTGTGTGTGTGAGAGAGAGTCGCGTCCGTTGCCCTTGCGACCCTTGTGTAGCGGCCTGCAGGTCGTTCCCTCCGCCGCCGCCGCCGGCGCCGAGCGCTGCGCAGAGAAACCCTTTTGTGCGCCGGCGTGTCGCCGCCGGGGAGCGCCAGCCGGCCACGCCGCCCTCGCCAGTGCTTTATTTCTCTTCTTCCGAGCTAAGGGCGCGCGCCCAGCGGCGGACAAGACAAAGCGATGCTTTTGCGGGCAGCAACTGCGCTGGAAATCTGTAACAAGAGAGAAAGATCACAGTAAAACTGCAGGGGATAATTCTTTTCAAGAGACTTCTGCTGCAGAGTTAAAATAATATAGTTGCAAAGTTTTGGTGGTTACAAAATATGATGAAAATGCTCATTTATTAGTTACTACAATGTAACACTGGCCTCATATATTTTTATCTTTCAACATTTGAAGTGTTTCATCTACGCTTTTACCATGTTCATTATTTTCTTATGCATTGAAATAACGTCTGTAGACTTTCGAAAACCTTGAGATGTGAAAATTTATTACATGCTAATAACATGTGTTGCTGATAAAAGAGAAAAGTACCAAAAAGTATAGATTTTCAAATAGGTCAAATCAAAGTGGTCATATAGCGACCACTTTGATTGTTTTTTTTTCCTTTTCGGATTACTGCAGGTGGAACACGCCACGAAAGAACAACTCAAATTATACAAAACACTTCTATGCCCGAGGCCTGCGATCCTTCCATACGAGATCGCCGCTGTACTATTGCCTTAGTGATCTCGGCTATGCTGATCGCCAATATCATTTTCTATGTTCACTCACATACTAAATCCAGTAGTATGAATAAATGGAAAGTGTGGTTGATACTGGATGGAAAGTACGATTGGTACTTACTAAACACATTTCCAGAAAGAATAAAGCAGAAAAGTAGCAAAAACGTGGGGCACGTTGAGTCAATACTATACTCGCTATCAATACTATACAAAATTTCTTGGTACTCTTGGGCGCCCCGGACAGTAGCAAGTTCTGTTCTGTCGCGGGTCGTGGGTTTTGATCACGCGCCGACATGGTTGTTCACCCGTGAGTTGCGATATGATGGACTTTCCCACGCACCACTCAGCTTATAATTGATCTTTATTACAGGTCCGTCCGGGTTTCTGGGCCCGTTCGGGTTTTGGCCTGTTCAGGTTTGGGTTCGTGAGTGCATTTGAAACATGTACCTGGTGAACTCGGGTGGTGCCATTCCCAAAATAACTCTTCCTACATCTCCTACATTAAGGTAGTATGTTAAAGTCACTAGTCAAATACTCAACAATTTATTATATCTATAAATTAATAATAGGTGCTTTTAAACGATGTACACAACATTTAAATAATTGTTTATAAATAGTTAAAAGAGAGGTATTGAAAGTGATGTTTACTATTAAATTTAGTCGTTCGCGTGATTTTTCATTTTCAGAACTCTGGCATACTTAAAATAGGTTAATCTTTGGTACCCGTTCTTTTCTTTCCTTCCTTTTTGGTTGAATATTAGTACAAGTTGTTTACATCGAAGTGAATTACATCAGTTTGTGCCTGTGTGTGATGTAAAAATTTAATTTAAGGCCGTTCTCACTCGTATCTCAAGAGAAAAATTGCTGACTATAGCAAGATTGGCGCAGCGAAACTTCTAGGTCGAGAGCCAATACTTGTCGTTGCGATGAATTTCGCAGAAATGTTTCATCATACTTTTTAGAACGCCTGGTGAGTTGTTAATTTCATCTCTTTTGATTCATATAAAAACTACTACGTATAGAATAAAAGATTTAAAAAATACCTTTGCCGCATAACGTCTTCAATACCTCAAAACTAATGATGCAACAGCATCACATATTTTTTGCATTATTTCTAAATTTAAAAATTTTCAAAATTCAGAGAGTTTGACGAAAAGAAGATGCGCTGTATTCCTTTAAGATACCCTTCTTTTATCTACGGCGAAGAGAATAAGAAAGGAAAAAAGAAACAAACAAGTTGTGAGTGTTTTTTGATAAAATATTTTTATTTTAATTGCATAAATTTCAAGCGCAAATTAAGCAATAACTACTGTTTTTGTAAAATTGAACACTTTTTGGACATTTATTGACGAGTTGATTTATTTCAACACATTTTTTATGAGGCAAAAATCTGTATCTGCAGATTTGTAGTTTTGAAATGTGAACTTTTGCAATTTTCGAAAAAATCGGAGAGTTTGCCGAAAATATGACTAGCACCATATTTTGTAATGTATCTTCATCAATATGAGGAGTAATATTTAAAGTATTGTGGGGAGTATTTTGCCGTGGTCGATCGAACGAACGTACTACCTTAATATGCCTGGCTGCTATCACAGCGCACTGTATGTTCTTGCGAGCTACAGTGGTGCAGTCTGGTTTCCAACCGTTAATTCGCGGTTATCAACGATGTGCCTGCAGGCTTCACTACTCATGTGAAAGGACACCCATAAATAGGGCTCCGTGGGCCTAATCGATGTGAGCAATGTGGATCATGCAAGTGCCGGGGGCGTCGCAACCGCTGCCGCCGGAAAAGGGAGCGCCTTTGCGGAGAGAGGATCAGATAGCTGTACGACTACCTAAGAAATGTGTTTCTTCAACCAAACTATGAAAAAAACAAGCCTAAATAATTTTAAAAGAATTCTGAGAACTCAGTATCTAGCACATAAAGTCACCTTGTATCCTCTCGAAAGGACAACGCAGCACATTTTCGTGTAAAGCGCGGACAGTTCAATTCCCGAAAAAGAGTCCGCCCTTCAAATATGTATTTGACGCTCCCCTTTGCGGGGTGCTCGATGGGGGAGGGCGCAGTGCCGCCGCCCGTAAGCCCGTTAAGCGCTGCGCTGGGCAAACCTTCGCCGCCCGCGCCACGTCAATGTTTGGGCGGCGTTAATTTGCGTGCGTCGAACGCTTTACTCTCGATGGCGGCGAGCGGGCGATAGAGGAAATGAGACAGCAGGGATTCAGGAGATGGAGAGACGAAACAGGAAAGAGAAAGAGTGCGTGGATGGGATAAGCAGGTAAGACAGGAGGAAAATAAGAGAGGAGAGAGAGGAAAGTGTATGGAATTCGGATCGAGGAATGGGAAGGAATAACTGTGGAGTGGGAGACATAGAAAAGTTACGCGGGGAGACTTCTTGAAGTTTCTTGATTATTCGAAAAAGAGTGTATTAAAAATATTAGGTAGCGATTTTAACAGATATCATAAGAGTAATTTAAACAATAAATCCATAGCACTTATATTCCATATATTATGCAAATTGGAATTAATTTTAGAGATATTAAAGTTGGGGGAAACTGAACTGAAAAAACTTCAATTACTGATGAAATACCTGCTGATAACTTCTTTTATATAAATACCATAAAGTAACGACCTGGGCCCTCAGGGTGACGCCGCATAGGCGCCTGATGTGCCGTCATTTCGATCAACATATCTTGGTCTTCTAGAGCACTATAGAGCATTGAGGAAGACCAAGATATGTTGGTCGAAACGTCAGCACATCAGGCTTCTATACGGCGTCACCCGGACAGCCAATATCATGTCTCTCGCCACGGCATCTACCATAAAATAATATTAGTTTTGGGACCTACTTAAGAATGTTTTATATTATGTTGCCAAATATAATTTATTTTAAAAATTGGTGTCAGTTTTGCCTAAGTAAAGAAGAGATCTGGCAGAGTTCTTAGAAATGCGTTATTTGCATTTTTAGTGTCATAAGTTGGTATATAATTTTAATGTACGATAATTGTAAATATCGTTTTTTTATTACAAATGAATGATAATATATAGAAATTAAAGTAGAAGGCGGGAATCGGTAACATTAAATTATCGTAAGATCTAATGGATAGAAATAGTATCTGAGATGAGTTCGTGATGAGAGATGCTTAATGCTCATACGAGTGAATATTTCGTTCAGAGGAATGTATGTAACGATGAGAAAGTTTGGAGGTAAGTGATTGTAGTGGCAAGTCACAATGGGTTGACATGAGCTGGTTGAAAAATATTGGTGGAACTTAAATTTGTTACTGGTGTCGTCTGTCACTAGTCACTAACATTAATTTCCGTTCCTAAGGCCTCGGAATTCTAGAGAGCCACCGAAGCAGATAACGTGCAAGAAGTCACTGCCCGGTACTGTGTGTCGAAGTGAAGAACTCCACCAGTCGTTACAAGAGTGAGACGAAGTTTCCATGGAGTCAAGGTCAACAAGAAACTCTTGTGCAAGTAAGCCAAACCAAAGAAATCATCTGAGAAGAAATAAAAAGCAGAAAATATTTTTATTTTTAACTCAAATTTGTGAACCGACTTCAATTGTAACCTACACCTGTGTTGTACGTGCACGTGCAGTGCCCTCTTTTTTCTGGATCTATTTTATAGAAAACTGAACAATAAATACGCCTATATTTTTTCCAATTTTTTATCTGATCGAGTTCATATATAGTTTTTATTTTTAAAAATAATATAACTGTCTATGAAATATTTATTTTTTGAAATATTAAATTTGCAATGGAATAAAATATACAATTTAAAGCATAACTGAAACAAATCAGGAATATTAAGCGCACTCAGAGCAACAACGGATTATATTTTGCAAAGTTCTCGTGAATTCCGAAATTTAATGTAGACAAAACTACACACATAACCACAATATATTCCCATTTTCGGAAATTTGCAAATGACATTATTAAATTATCTCTTTTTGATGAAAACATTTCATTAAGTAAAAAATGTTTATCATCGAAATTATAGTTGGAGGAGCCAAAAAATTAATTTTGAATATTTCAAAAATCACAATTTTTAACGAACATGAGATTTACACCTTTCTCTTAAACATCCTTCGTACTATCCAATATCAAAGTTTAATAAAAGACATTGAAACCATTTTTTTTGTTTGAAAATTTTGAAATTATCCAAGGGGCTACATGTAAAATATATCCCTTACAACTAAAATATCGGTTTCAAATTTAAGGGGCCAACACATCAGCCAGATTGATACAGTAGAAGAATATCAATTTCGGTGAAAATCGACAGCACAGACGAAAACGAATATAAATTTTGCCGTCAATCGAGTTTTCTGTACGTAGTACCACACAACATGGATTCTGACTGCACTAAGTGATATAGGATTTTTTTCTAAATTTAGCAACTGTATTTATCAATGTTTTCGTTACCAGGGTCCTGAAATAGGAGTTTTTCTGCCAAAAACTTCGCCGCTTTTTCGCGCAGCATTAGATAACTTTCTTTTTACTATGTAAGTTGTAGCGAGGAAGTAAAAATATCGTACATTTTAAACAAAATATGTCAATTCTTGTGCGATTAGATATGGCACGACTCATTTACTGCATTTATGTGTGCATCGTATCAGTGTTTTGAAAGCCGTCACTAACATTTCTTCCCAGGTTATCACCATCACTCCTAGATGGAAAATGAGTTGAAGTTCTAAGAGTTCATAACTTTTCTTACACTTTGCCCAAGATTATTATAACCACCAATGTCATCACTTTCTCCAGTGTCGTCATCATTATGTTCTGGATTTCATTAATATCTCCGTCAAGATCATCATGTATCTACATCTTCCTCGCTATCACACCAAGGTCATCCACTCTACCGTTCCTCCCGACCACTATTCCCTCATTCCTCCAAACTACTACTCCATCGTCGAACCTATCGCACACCTAACCACATTACTACTCTATCCCCCCCACACACACACACACACCTGGGCGATCGTAGAGGGACGGGATGTGAGAGACGCTCGGTTGACTGGGCGTAGGACGCGGCGACTGTAGCATGAATTATCCCAGCCAGGGCAAGAGCACCCACCGGGGGACGAAGGCTGGGAGATATGGGGGGGGGCGGATGACGTGGCGTGGGATGAGCGGGGGTGTGGCGGGGCGGTGCGGGACAGGGGTGGGACAGAGGCGGCGCGGTGAGGGGCGAGACGGGAGGAGGTGGCGGGGGCGGGGCGGGGTCGGGGGCGGTGCTGGCAGGCGGAACAGGAGCGCGAGCAGCGGCCTTCCGCACCACCAGCGCGGTGCCAAGCGGCGCAAAGAAGCGCGATTTTCTGCTTCGCTTGCGCCCCCGCCGCGCACCGCCTCCGCTGCCGCCTCCGCCGCCGCCGCGCGGGCTCTTGGCAAACAGCCGCTCCATAAACACCAGCCACTCGCAGTATCGAGGGCCGGTCGAGGGCGTCGGTCAACACCGCGGAAAACTCACGCCCGCTTAGCATAACAGCGCCGGCCGGCCGGTCCGGCACGGCACGGCGCGGAGCGGGGCGGCGCTTGCCCGAAGAATAATCGCTTCGGACGCTCCGACGCGCAGCCGTGCACGAGAGATCGCCCGCCGTTAGAGTACTGATCGAAGTGATTTTTCTCTCGCGGCGTCGCGTTCCGTTTATACTGCTTTCGTTTCAACTACGAGTATCAGTTGATCCTCCTCTCTACGACGAGTAGAATTACCATTATGAAAGACAAGAGGTAGTCGGAGAGATCGTACATTAACGATCGTAATCGTAAGATCACTGACAGCGTAAGTTTTAGATTTACGGCATTCCTAAAAATATTTTATTGACGTACGATGTACGCAAGTACGCAAAACGTATAGAATGCGATAGAGACGATAATTTGGACGAAGCCGACTTTGAGGCCCGGCGCTGATCGTCTCGGACCGAAGGGCCTAGTGTTTGAACCCTACCGAGAGCACATATGCTCGTTTGACGTCTCTTCGACATGTTCTGTCGCGAAGGCTGTGACTTGATGTGGTACCGGCGTAACCCAAGAACTTTTGTCCCAACATTAAAAGAAAATAGGTGAATAAATGACGTCTTTTCTAACATTTTTGTTTAATATGTTATACGCTTTCGACAGCTTAATCATCAACAAATACTCTTTTGAAGCCAGACATTTGATAGTCGAATAGCGGACGCAACACCTAAGTCCCAGCTCCTCGGAGGCCGCCAAGACGTTGCTGTACGTTGGTACTACTATGACTGCGGTGTTCTCAGATACGTCTACAGAGTCTATTCTACTCTTGAAATTAACATGCGCGTTGAACTATACGCCTGGTGTACCCCAATCAAGACGGTGTATCTCCCACCAAATATTTTTCTAATCGCCTTTTCCTACCAACTCCTTTCTGCTAGGCTGTTACAAGGTGCGATACATTGTGGCGTCATATCTGTTGCCAGTGCAAACGTACTATATCAGCCACTTGGACAACGCTGGCGGAAGAGACGCTGGGCTGCACAAAGGCTAGGAAGCAAGGGAAGAGGGGTTCGTGGGAGGTAACTGGGAGACCCCGAACACGGCGGAAACGCGTCGGCGGACACTGCGGGTGACGCAGTTCCGTCAACCTGCCCAGAAGGTATATAAGCGAATCCCGACCTAGCTCGATCTTCTGTTTTCATCTGATTCTTGGGCGCGTCGGTAAGGCGTCGTGTGGGTTGTGCGCGGCGTTGCATTGTAATGCATAGGCGACCGAGGCGGGGAACCGAAGCCGGCGTGCTACGTCGTGACGGTAGGTGCGGCATACTCGCTGGTATGCTCGCGTAAGGTACTGGTGCATCACACCGAACATGGTAATTAATTATCGGGCCAGCGGTGGTGGTAACCAGGGAAAGTTCCTTCTTGTAACGGTCAATTTATTTGTAAATATTGTATATAGTATTATGGTGTCGGAGTATTTTATTTCTAATAAATACTAAATATTTACAAGCCGTTCACGTCTGTAATTTATTGCCCCGGCAAGACGCCACAACATCAATCGCAGGAAGTGCTGTCTTGTATACTTGGAGCGGGAAACACAATAAGATTTGGGCGCAATATGAAACTTTTTAGAGGTAACTTCGCTACTGGAATAATCGTCGCTACGCGACTCGGAATTTAACCTGAAATTTGTAATTCACAATTAATATTACCTTTTCTTATAATCTCTTCTGTCGCGAGTGGATTCAAAGACGAGAGTGCGAAGCCAGAGCTCTGAAGGATTCGCAAGATAGGCGATCCCCGTGGCCTCGCCTCTGCCAGCCTCATTGTCTCCCGGGGCATTTGCCTCTTCCTCCGCCTCCCTCTGTTCGTCAGGAGGGGCGCGATCGACGCCCCGTGCCCCTCGTCATCTCGCGCCGCGGCGGCGGCGGTGGCATCGACGGCCACGGGGCATCGATCGCGCCCCGGCGACGGCATTGATGCGGCGCGAGATAAGACAGTGGCGGCGGCGGCGGCGGCGGCGGTGGAGCCTTCGGCCACATCGCTTGTCTCTCGGGGAATCCAAGCGGACACGTCCTAAGCCACGTTACATATCGCCGCGTTTTGCGAGATCGGCGCCCAACAGATATTGTGGGGTACTGATACTTCCGTACACCTACCAAACCCTCACGTCGTTTGATACTGGATTTCTTAGGACGTTACAGAAGGATAATGTTGTATACACCAATTAAATTGAGATTCGAGAATTTTCTGAATGAATGTTTCCAATGATATTTTCCAATAGTAAATTATTAAATGATCAGTTCATGAACCGCTGATGCAGATTCAAAGAATCGGAATTATTTGAAGACCGAATAGAAAGGTTTGTTGTACTCTACAGTGGAGATAACAGTAATAAATTATTCCGTATGTTTCTTTATAAGAAATATACAAGTGTGTATGTTATATTTTAAAATTAATAATAAAACTATATATTATCAAAGAATTGTATTCAGCTAAAGAAATACAATATTATTATATACTTCGTTTTGGTTCCTGAATTCTTTCGTGTGATTGCATGACCGAGTTTAGTATTCTAATTGTTTTTTTTTTTGCATTAAAAAATTGCATGTTAAATAATGGTGAATTTTTCATTCAGAAAATAAGCTTGATCTATCATAGTTTCATTTGGAATAAAACTATCTGTTATGGAAAAGTTACCTTGTCCAAGATGCCGCACCAAACAGTTTCGTACAGCAGCGTTGTTCTTCAGATTCTTTAGGTATCATAGAATATACATACGTCATTTGCAATTTTGAAAATTATATTAGTAAGCTGTATATTTAACTTAAAATGTTAATATAATTATTATTTTCAAGTGCCACAAACATTTGTAAATATAGCTTTATAGTTCGAATTAGGCTGGAATTATACAAAAGGAAATATTGTTGGAGTATACAAAAGAACAAAAGGAATTATACAAAATTATACGAAAGAAAAAAGATACGATGCTGTTAACTGATTCCGAGGGATTCTCGTACATTTCAAGTATTACAAATGCTAAAGCGTCATTTCTTTTCTGCATTAAAGTATTCTTTTCTGCATTTCTGTATTAAAGTTATAAACAGGGATTATAGAACCCTTCATGTTACTTTTAAGTGCTTCAGTTTTATTAGAAATATACTATGTTTTATGTTGCAAAGAAAATATATTTTGAGTGAGTACTCCCGTATCTAATCAAATCTTTAATGTATCTTACAATTCCTTTCAATGATATAAGCACAATTTTCTCCAGCTCTCTTCTTTTTTAATTCCATGGTATTGAAATTCTGTCACAATTTCTACGTTACAATGTTATCCAACCTGCTGACCTAGCATCCTCGACCACAACTGGCAAAATTAAAAACAACCGTTACAGTCATAAATGTTAACTTTTATTGCTAAGAAACCAAAATTATATCCTGGAAGTGTAATGAATTAGGACATAGTTTTTCAAATTTTGCATGTAATTATATACTCGTTGCACTAGTGACCAGCAGCATGTTTAACGTCCGGCCCATACCTGACACGCTCGTGACAAATGTAGGGGAAAGCAGGCGTAGCAAAGCCCTGCGGATGCTCGCTTGGCGGGCGAGCGAAGCGGGGGGGGGCTGAGATAAGCGGTCGCTTTCGCTTCGCGGGGGCAAAGAAGATTGGTCGCGAAGAGGAACATGTAAATGCTGCCTCATCGCAGTGTGGTACAGGGGGGGAGCGGCTTCCCGTGATTCGTGGAAATGACGGGACGGAGGACGAGGTGGAGTGCGGCCGAGGGTGGCGGCACCTGCCCAAACGGCTTCGCTGCAGCCTACGCTAACGACCTCCAGTCGCCACCGCAGCGACGCTCGCGGCGCGTGCAGCAGAGATGGCTCGCAAAGATCCTTCCTGCCTCCTTTTCTTGTTCGTGCTCTGATGTAATGTGACGGAAATCTTGGTTGTTTTCGTCACAATAAGCAGATTAAGGTGATCGTGGTGAAAAATGGAATACAGAGCAAGCAGCAATCAAAAGTAGCTTCACAACTCACACATACTCTATTTTAAAATACAATGCGAAGAAAAACCAATATTATGAGGCAATAAAGCATCTATAATGTCTAGTAATGACTTTCTGAAGTCGAAATCCATCTGTAGCTTAATTCAGAGTTGTTTGGTCTGGCATTCACTTTCCAGAGTTTCGAAGTCTGCTTGGAGAATAATCAAACATTCCTAATCAGCTCGCAGTCTTATGTATACCTTATTGACTTTCAGTATGGTAGCTTAAAATATTGCATCTCTTCGGATTATCATTCAATAATTACGTCTAACATTATTTGGTTTTCACGTTAAGAATACTTCCCATAATTACTCATTGTTTTAGAATCGAAAATCACCGAAAGAGAGGGCGTATCGTAAATTATGTAAGCACATGCGCGTGGCGTTTGCCAGTGCCCTATGTAAGAACTTGTCCAACTCCCTGCCAAATCCATCATTGAATCATCGCTCAGGTATTACAACTGCGTGTGAAATTTTTTCCTGTCAACTTTTACCGCATTCGGATTTGGTACTCGGGCGTGCGGTGGTGGTATTTGCGGTGTGATTTCACGACCGGAATGTGGTTAGAGTCGATTTCGAATAATGCAATAGTGTGCAATGTTATTTTAGTGTTTGTTATTTCGCTATCGAAGATATGGGGATTCCTTAAACGATCACAGGGGTAATATGTGGGTCCTGAAGGTGAAATTATTTTAAGATCAGTGCGATTTACTGTATGGGCTAATATTTTCCAATTAGCATTGGTGTTCAAACAATCCCAGTTGGTACTTTTGGCATTCAGATACCCTAAAAGTATGGTATTATTTAGTTCAAATGGTGTGTTAATGTTATCGAAATGTAGTTTTGATGGATTGTATGCTGCAATTATGTTATTTTTCATTTAGAAGTTAATGGCAACAGTTTATATATTACCAGTACATGGTAGTATTTTTTGGTAATGTCGAATATTTTTATTGATGACTATTGACACTCCTCCTCCTTTGCGTAGGTTTCTGTCGGCTCTGTAAATAGAATAGTTTGAGATATAAATTTTATTCCTTTTTCCATTAGGTGGGTTTCTGTGATGCAAATTATATCTACACGTTGTGAATTTAAGAAGTGCATTAGTTCTGCTTTTTTATTTGTTAGGCAGTTAGCATTCCAATTGACAAGAGTAAAATCTTTAAGATGTTGTATTGCCATTATTTCCGCTAATGTAGGCAGAGAATGAATTTTGAGTTGATTATTGTGGGTATACGTGTGTGGATGGCATTGTTTAAATAGGAAGTGATTGCGTTAATTATTGAATTTGTAATGAGATAGTTGTGGTGTGGTTTTTGGGGAAGATTGGTTGGATTTGAATTGTTCATAAGATGTGGGTGGGTCTGGAATGTGGTGCTAGTGAAATGAGTGAAGTTGTTGTTTGGGGAAGAAAGGGAACTGGAAATTCGTTTGTGGTGGAGTGGGTGGATTGGAAGAGCTTTTGTTTCTAGTTTGGGGGTTGTTTCGGTTGACAGTTTTTCTTTTTTCAACTTATAGTTTAGGGTAAGAGCAACTGGTGTCTGGATTATTGACCTGGTTGCTGCCTTGGCACTTACAACATTCTGATACTAGATCACGAATATGACACGTTACCGAGTAGTGGTTACCCGAGCAAAACGCGCAGCTAACTGAATATTTGCAATTATTCTTTGTACAGCCATAATTCAGCCACCACTGGCATTGTAAGGGACCTTGTAGTTTTTCATTGATTTTGCTTTTACTCTGGGATTACAAATTTGCTTAATAGATAAAATATTATCTATTGAGTCTTGTCCTGTACAGCTGTACAGATGTAGCTACTGGAATAGGTTTGTTTTCTTTGTGAAGTCTGGTGATTTTTATCAGTACTGAAAGCGTTGTTTTAAGTCTTGATATATTTCGTGATCAGTAATGTCGACATTCTTGAACACTACAGAGAAATTTTTATTCAACGGGTCTTTGTAGGAATGAACACTTTGATGAGTATGAATTAGATACCTGACTAGAATTCGGAAATCTGTAGGGGAATTTACACTTATTTTAATTTTATTGGTGTTTTTTTTATCTGCAATGAAATTTGTGGTGTTACATTCCAGTTCTTTGATGAATGAATTATAATTGATTATGCCTGCTACTATGATTGGTGGTATTTTACTGAGGATTTCGCTTTGTTCACTATGGAGTTCGTCAATATGAGTGAATCTACATTCAGTTGTTTGCTTATCAAGTTCACTTCGAGATCCGAACCTATTTTTGATCGGTACATAAATAAGAGGAAAATCAGATTTTGTATTTGTATCACTGTAACTAACGTGATAACTAATTAATACTAATTCTTTTATGTTCACGCATAATTAATTATCACTAACCTTTTTGTAGAACCTATGGAGTCTTTTTCTGGTATCAGAACGGTTGACGGTTGAGTTGAGTCGGTTCCTGGCCGTCAGAGCCGGCTGTGTTAATTTGATTGGTGATGTTCTCTATTGTCATCTCAATTTCGTGTTCGGTGAATTGATTTGGATTATCGGGAATGAAATTTTCCATTATTACTGACTGGTTCTCACTGTTGTTATAATAAGCACGCAGCACCTACGACTTCACTACACTGATTAGTACTGTGTCGCACTTCACCGGAATTATTTCGATGAACTGTTGATCAGAATCACTTGGATGGTTCACTTCACTAGTTTAGTGACTCTGCTTATTGGAGTGGCGAACTGCGAAGTAACGGTTTTATCGCTACAGATCTGACAGCGTCGCGCAGCAGAGCTCTGGCTACCTCACGCCACCACTGTCGAACGAAGACTGACGTTTCGAATATGTACAGAAAAATATTTTGAATGGATGTCTCAGAATTCAAATGCATTTTGTTTGGCGAAAGAAAATGAAACTTGACAATATTTTTCAATTGGTGAACAGGATAGAAGTAGTTCTTCAATAACCTCCAGATAAATATAGACAACTGAAATACAATTTGAAATAGTGTTTAATCTCATTAGAAATTGTTGGATAAAACAACGAATTCATTTTTGTTGTTTCAAGCTGATGATTAGTGTAGATGTTAGTAACATTGTTATATCTACAAAACTATTCACTTAAATATAAAGTAATACACATATTTGAAATCGTCTTTTTAATCTCATTAAGATGAGCTAAAATTAATCATAGGTTTCTATTTGAAAAAACAGAGTTGACCTCATATCCTTGTAATTAAAAATAGTACAGAACCGAAATATGCTGTAATCAAGTAGCCCCTATCTATGTTACGGACTGTCCAAACGGTATCTTCGTATCTTTCACGGATTAGGAGATAAAAGGGGTGTTGTGACTTAATTGGTTCATCCTGTATATTGCTACAGTTTTCAACTTAGTAATGGCTATTTCTTAGGATTAATATCGACGATTTTTGAACTCTGAAAACTACTCATCGGCAAAGTAAGCGCCAGTAAGTTGGAGAAAGCTAATCGTGTTTTAATGTGCTCACGTAAATCATTAGAAATCACTTCATTACTAAATCATTTACGTGTTCTCTTACCTTGGGATATGCAATCTTTCTTCCCCCATTAATCGAGATCTCGCTATTATTACTTTGCTAACATCTCGACATCACTCACTACTCCATCGCCCGATACATTGCCCCAATTCCATTAGAGATTCGGTGTCATTTTCCGGTTCAATGTATCCGAGGAACGCTAAAGGTCCATTGTTAATTTTCGTAGAACAGAATCTGCCAAAGTACACAAAATACGTCCTTGTGCAAATCTTTAATGTATACGAATCATTTCACAGTCAGAGCAGAAAAAGCTTTCAATGTTCGCACTGATCTGTACGTGGAGCCGTCGGAGCAGGTGTCATTGGTGTCGATGAGGACCACAGTTTGCATTGCATTGCACCCTACCGAGAGATGCTTCCGTTTCGGTCCCAAATGTTAAATTGGCTTCAGCTCTAAAATGCCACAAAATTGTTAAAACTATTTTACGTTACTCCTTTTCATATGAAATGCCAAAGGAGCACATCACATCTAGGAAGTGTATAATTTATTTTGCTTGATAAATAATTCACGTTAAGCTTAGTTTTATTTTGTTAATAGTACTAATCTTTCAATAAAATGTTCTGTTCTATCCTGTCACACACTAAAATCACAGTTGTGAAAAGATATATGACTCCTAACTTGTAATGTGTTTAATATTTATGGAAAAACTCCTTTCATATTGAGGCAGCACAGAGCTCAAACGGGATAAATAGACCAACAGAAGAAAGTTATATTTCGTTAGATTATCACAAAAGTTGTATTTACAAAGGAACGCGCGTTTTCTACGTGTCGGAGACTCAGCCAGCCTTCGTACAGCCCTTTGTTCCCCGGGATCCCGCCATCGTCTGGCGCCAGGCCCCCTCGAGGCCGGAGCACACTGGTGGCTGCTGACCTGCAGAGGGCGTTCCCGCCTGAACAGCTGAGCAAGGACAGCGACGTTTTTCTTAAAACCGGGCAAAATGTTCATCGTTGCTTAAAGAGCACAGGTTTAAAGCAAAGAGACTTTATTATTTTAAGTGTGTAATTTGAGTGGCTGCGCTTGGGCCTGTTGTAAACTAGTCATAAATTTATTTTAATTGTGTAATTGATGTACCACACGTGCTTAATTCTGTATTAAGAGAGGTATAATACGTGGTGTACAATACATTTATATGAAGTAATCGGGATATACAATTTTCAAGATTACATATTATGCCTTTCCAGAAGATGATGGGAAAATGAGTTGAATCTCTTCTCATTCAATCAATTTGTGCTCGATATAATTTCAAAATTGTACAAAATTCAGATCATTAATTTTTTGCCATATCATGAATGTGTGTTTTTCTTCTCTTTTCAATGAAATTTCTTTACAGGACCGAGAAAGGTTTCCAAATTTTGGTTGACAGGCAGTTGACGGCTCCAAAAAATAAATAAACTTACAAAATTGATGTTGATTGAAACGGGAAATTCTTAAAAAACATTTTGAAAAGATGTAAGTATATTGATATTCTCATGTAAGGTTAATAACTGAAATGAGAAAATACCCTAATAGCCTCAATGAGAAAATGGAACGTTAGTGACAAAACATTCATGAAAATGATTTGCATTTAAAATGGATGTGCTCTAGTGAGGTAGTACTTAAAGAGCATTTTGTTTTCAATGTGCGTTTATGCAGACAAACCTTATTATTGTAACAATGATTTGATGAAGATGAAATTTATTAATAATGATTATATTTCTATAACAATCATTGCAAGTCGTAGAGGAGAAATGTACTACAATACAGACTACAGAATGATCTTGGTAGAAAGAGTGAGACACAAAAGTATATTTGGAGAGAGGTAGAGATGGAGTTCGTCGATTAGTCATCTCGCCTTCCGGGATCGCCTGTAGGTCTTCAAACCTATTAGTTTTAGCCAAGAAATATATTAAAAATTAAGCTGGTAATTCTAAAGACATTTATGGTATCAATAGTCACAAGAGTTCTTTCAAGTGCATGATGCAACCATGGCTGAGAGGTCGGTCGCAGATAGAGCTGGTCTGTGTCATAAACATTTAGGTAGTTAACATTTAAAATACCACACGTGCTTAATTCTGTATTAAGAGAGATATAATACGTTGTGTACAATACATTTATATGAAGTAATCGGGATATACAATTTTCAAGATTTCATATTATGCCTTTCCAGAAGATGATGGGAAAATGAGTTGAATCTCTTCTCATTCAATCAATTTGTGGATGGTATTAGAATTCTGTCATGTTAGCTGTATAACTAAAAATTGTCATACAAATTACAACACATTAATGTATTTTAATATCAGTGCATTAAATGTATTGGTATCTTGTTCACATAGAATAATGAAGGCACGTAGGGTGTCAGGCTACAAAGTCGCCTGACAGAGACAAGTGAGATGGAGGCAGGGCCGGGTGACGACGACGCCAGTGGCTGGGGAGGGGGAGGGGGAGGAACGTGAGGCCACCAGCGCAACCGGATGCGGCCCAGCGCCCGCCGTCTCCTACGACATGGTTCTCCACTCGCTGCGCAATTGGGCGCTGCGCATTTAGAGCCGCCGCGCGCAAAATGTTTGCGTTGTGGATGCGCCTTCCGCGGGGGGCGTCGTCCTCAAGCGCACTGGCCAGAAATGAAGTAAATGGAGCGGAATAAAATCAGAGCTACATTCCTTTTCTTTATATTTTCTTCTTCATCAAAGATTTCTTTTTTTCCTTTCACTTCTTCACCTTGCTCGTTTTTGACTTCTTCACTTCCTCCGTTTTATGCATTATTTTCATTTTCATCTCCGCGAGCGTTTGACATAGAGATCAATTGCGGCTTCTAGATACGGCCCATAGTCTTATCGGTCTTTCTACATCTCCTCTTCCATACGGTAGATTTTCTGTTTTGTAAAATATTCTTTGGGGTTTCTGAGAGGGAGGAGCTTCAGCTCACCCCCACTCCCGGAAGATAATGACACATCTTCAAGAGTTTATTTATTATAAAATTATAAAATGTATATAACAGTTATAAAATTTATAAAACGTATTATAACATTCATCAAGCCATATTATAAAATGTATTTAACGGTTGCATTTATTTGACGTCAAAGTTAAAAGAGACAATACGAAAAGTACCAGAGACAGATATCTCTTACCGAATAAACAGAAAATATTGATAGTCAGCAGTATATATATATATATATATATATATATATATATATATATATATATACTGCTGACAGAAAATATTGATAGTCAGCAGTATAGTATATATATATATATATATATTATATATATATACTGCTGACTATCAATATTTTTCTGTTTATTCGGTAAGAGATATCTGTCTCTGGTACTTTTCGTATTGTAAAATTTATAAAACGTATTATAAACATTCATCAAGGCATATTATAAAGTGTATTAAACGGTTGCATATTTATTTGACGTCAAAGTTAAAAGAGACCAATACGAAGTACCAGAAGACAGATATTCTTACCGAATTAAACAGAAAATATTGGGTTGTCAGCAGTATATAGTCATATATATATATATATATATATATATATATATATACTATATATATATATATATATATAAAAGCATCATTGAACAGAAAACCTCACACTTTGTGTGCTGTTTTATTTTTGATATTGTCCTTTTTTTATTTTAGTTGGCACAACGTTACCGTTTGGGCACATGCATGGTGGTGCGTGTCGCGTCGATTCGCCCATTGGCAAGTCTGCCGTCGGCCGTTTCGCCGTTTCGCGCGAGATTGGGCCTTGCAGGAGAAACGCGCGTCGTGTCGCGGTGACGTGGGGGTTCAGACACTTCTGTTTTCTGTTGGATTGGTAGAAAGAGTGAGCACTAATGGATTTTCAGGCAACCGGAGACAAACGAGAAACTTGGTTGACGGCCTGTTTACGAAACTCGCGCCGCAGATTACTGTATTAAAAAAATTATCATCCCCTGGGTTTTTTGGCCCAACACTTCCATTTATGTTTAACCGTATTGCATTCAAAGACAGTTATGTGTAAATTGAAAAAAGTACATACCAGTTTATAAGATATGTAGTTATTTGCCCGCAGCTTAGCATTCACTTGCTCTAAAACTACTTGAGAATTCTCAAAGATACTTAATATGGAGAAGTAAAATGGAAATAAGAGAAAGAGCTGAGAACGCATTTAGTAATACCAACTTTTATGCGCAAATAAAATTCGATTTTAAAGTTTAAAAATTTTGTAATTGCATTGACTTTTTTACTCGGAAATTAATACCAAGCGTGTTAACTATACAGCACCAAATTGCCCCAATCAGGGCGGACTGTTATCCTGAAAAAAGTTGCGGTTGGGATCTTCTTGCTCCATGTGGTGTTCCCGCAGTCCAAGTATTTTTCCCAATCACGTAATGTGCAAAGGGGAAATAAAATCGACCCAAAGTAACGTGCAATGGAATGTTAAGTCTACCAATCATGCTAAGAAACACTTCTTTGTTATAACCATACAAAGCTCTTCCAAAATTTAACCATCGAATGAAGAAAAATAAATAAAAAACTGAAAGGAAGAATAAATGCGTGTAAATTACACTCATAATTATACTGCACGTACTCTCCGCTTTCATTACATTACGTTAGTTTTCAATAACGCACACTTTCTTTTACGTATTTGTCATACTTTCACATTTAAATTTAAGTAAGTTAATTTACTTCTCCGGATTTATCTGTGAAGAGTTTTTGAAGTCCTTTCAGGAGTCGTCCCTGGTGCGTGCAAAGATTCTTCGGCCTGCTCTGCTACGGAACACAACCTTTCCGCTCTCCCGGGCGGACGTTTTCTACCGGTGCGGGCAATTGCATCGCCTAGTAGCTACACTAGCGTATCCTATTGCTTCCTTCACATACTGGGCGCGCATCTTTCAAATCTACTTTCCTCTCTGGTAAGAACAATGTGCCACACTTTTCCCTTTTCATATGAAAAACAGGTGGTCACAATATATTCATTGACTTTTAACTGACTATATTAATTGAGTTTTAATTCATTTACATCATTCCTTACTTTTTATTACGGTATTAGTGTTCTGAATTTTGGAAGTTATATTTCCGTCGTTCCAAGCAGATGAAATCCCAAGTTCGTTGGAGCACCAGCCGCCACTGTTATACTGTTGCCTTTTGGACTTACTTCCCCATTAATTATTATCCTACTTTCCCAATATTTATAATCGTGTATTGGAAAAGTAGTGTTTCCGTACAGCTTTATTGTATAGTACAGATGTTTTATTGTGTATTAAAAATACATATAAGATTTTAATGTAAAAAATTACCAACACAAACTATTTTATTTTTCGGTACAATGTTACACACGTACATTAATGTGAATTTCTTTTCTTTTGCAGGTAAGTACATTTTTTGTCTGGACTTCCCCTCGGATCTCAATGTATGTAAGTGGCTTATTTATTAATTTCTGTAGTAAGATTTACAATATCGAAACTACGATTGTTTATTAATATTTTTCTTACGTGAAAATGCAAAACATTTCGTGTAAATGCAAAAGTACATTGAGATACTAATTTCAAGCGTTTGGAGAGAGCTCAAATCAGACAATACGAAACCCACCAGCACTAACACCGCGAAGTGCCGATATGCTAACGTATTTGGCTGGATGGAAATCCTCAAAAGTTGGAATTCTTTGAATTCAAGAAAATTTCAAATGTTCCTAAGTGTTGTACATGGAACAAATTAATTCAAATTTGGCACCATTTGACTTCGAACATATCAGTTTCTCTTCTCTTTGAACGCATTTAAGAATAAAAGAACATACATTTCAAACTTTACGCTTTCAAGATTTATTTTTGAACAAAGCTTTTTAAGAGACTTTCAACTCCTTCAAAATATCACCAATAGGTTGCACCGCCTCCGGGGCGGCTGAGACTAAAGAATTACTCATTGTCAGATTTCCCGGAATCTTTTCCACATCACACGCGACCAGCTCGTGTTGATTGTTTGAAAATCAGAGGATCCGTGACCATTTTCGTAGCGATCGTGCCGAGAAGCTAAGCAATACGCGTATTGGGCACATTGAAATTGGTGGAACGTTGGCAGCAAGCAATCATGGGTAGTTTCTTTGAACCAGCGCTCGGAAGTGCGGTGCCAAAAAGTAGAAAGCATGAATGATGCAAAATACGTAAGGAGAACGTTTATTTTTGTCCAGACTGAGGTAAGCATGACAATTTCTCTAATATGCATTGATTCTTACGGCAAAGTAATAATATTTGCCTATTATGTGTCGTTTTTTTCAGAACTCTTTCGTCGGATGAGAACACAGAAGGCGATGCATTTAACTTCCCGTCTCAGTTTCTGCTAATGCTCTCCCAATCTTCATCTAAGCAGCCTTGTCAATTCTGATGACAGATGACTCAGAATATTTACTACCAATACAGTATTTTCTGTGAAGTCTGTTTTCTTTATAGATGCAAAACTCTTTAGTAACCGTTTAACCGACACCTTCACTGGCTCTCTTCAAACATAAGAACTTTTGCCTACAAAAAACAGGAATAAAAGTTATTGAGTAGTACTAAAAATTCAGAGAATTTTACGATGCATGAACGTATAAACCAAAACCTGCAAAGACAAAAGTATCCAAGGATATATAGTAAATTCTACGTAAAAAACGTAGTTAACTACGTTTTCCTTTCAAAACCAAATTTTCTCAGTACATCTTTCAAACTTTCCAAGCGACGTACCAATAATGTCTCAACGAAACAGAAGTAATATTTCTTTCATGTTTATTGGTTTTCCGTCGAGCGCGCGAATCACCCGCTGGTCGTGCTGGGCTGGTGTGGGCGGACACTTTCGCGAGCATCTGGCGAGCGGCGCCTCGCCGCCCACGCACACACGAATCCACGTCTACAGTTGGAGGTTGCGGATGCGGCAACAGAGCACGCAGATCCCGGATAAGGCCGGACCCCGGGCACCGGAAGTTACGAGCGCCGCGCCGCGCTCGCCGCCGGATATCCGGGCTGCTCCGAGAGGTCCTCCTCCCCTGCCGCCCTCGCCGCCTGGGGCCTGGCAAGGCGCAGAGAAGACCTGTCGCAATGACGGTGTTCGGGGACGTTTCTGGAGCTCTTCCGGTGCTTTCTGAGACTCCATCGTAACAGAAGTCTGGCACTAAATTTTTCTTTTCTGGTTTACTCTAGACGTTTACGTAATTAAGGGCACAGTTGTTTCTTAGAGCTGAAATCTACCAATTAAGGCCGATCCTATTAATGAACTCGAGTAGTTTCAACATATACAATCGTATTTTTAGTGATAATACTTCTTGATTAGGGAAACAAAACTGATTATTATTAAGTAATGGTTTTATTTAATTGATTGATATTGTCATGTACAATCATATATTAAAACGATTCATTTCTTAATTTATACTGCCCTGTAATAAACATTTTACCTACCTAAGCATTGAGTCCCAGTATACGTTGCTGTGTGACGATGCGATAATTCACTTTTCAAATTTAGAAGACCGTAATACGGCATGGGAATATCTATGAGCTAACCACATGTACCTAACCGCCTTAACTCACGGCCAGAGGCAGGGACGTCGCCGGTAGGTCTGAGCCCGTTTTCGGGCTGTCGCGCCAAGTACATACATACGTACCTAAGCATTGAAAATATTAACAGGTTTTATTAGCAGAAAAATTAGTAGTAAAAATGAAAAAAGTAAAAGAAATAATCTCAATCGCACGTACTCGACACTAAAACTTCAGCCAAATTAATGTTATTCATTATTACGAATAATTATATACATTATAAGGTTGGTTGTGTTAAGCTATATTACCCGAAAGATGCAGTTTTCGTGATACAACTAAACAAATATTTCCAGAGACTATTGAACCATTAGTACCCTAACACTCTTGCTCTCTGGAGCGGCAACTGCTTAATGCGATTACATTTAGAGCAGTATAAATGCTTTAAATTCTTTTGAATTGCGAAACATTTTAATTTCATTTCGCAACTGCTGAATGAAATATTCTAATAGCTGCATGTCAACACCAATCGTTAATTTTATGTTAACGTTTTATATGATCAGTGAAATGATAATATTTGATTAACAGTCATCATTCATTTATGAATAGCTTGCCTTTGCTTTCCTTTGTTTGACGACCCTTGTAATTAAAACTCTCCATTATCGGATAGTAATGAGAACTTGCTAATCTGCACCGTAAATAATAATTTAGTCAGTTGTGCAGTCAGTTGATATTTAAGTACAACGTTGCATTTTTATTTTTAATGGTGAATGGTCTGTAAGTTCATCTTATTTCCCCGTAACTATTTCACATGAAAACGTGTGTATTGGAAAATTGAAATGCCTTATATGCAGGATTCTAATTGAAATGCATGATATGTAATTTTTAAATGTCAGAAAGGATAAGAAGCACATATCAAAAACTATAACTAATTAAATAGTAATATTTTTACAATATTTTTCAATTAAGTCCGAATTGAGTACAATGACGAAATAGAGTAAAAAGAAAGTCTACCTACTTTACAAAATACCCATCTTATCACAGCCGAATAATCAAAAGTCTTACCAATTAAAACTCTTCAAAAGGTGCATAGTTTGCAACGGTGATTCAGAAGGATAATTCTTAGACTATTGAAATTCGGCTGGCCTTTGAAAGTTGCGGGTGTGACATCTGTTCCCTGTTCCCCGCGGCCGGCTATGAAATATGATTCCGGTCCTCTTGGTCCTGACTCACCAAAGCCGCGGGCCGCCGTTCTTTTCTGGAAGTTAATTTTTTTTCGGCTCTCCTTTTGATTCGCTAACCTGAGGCGCCCTGGCGAGGATATTGCGTTACGCCTCCGGAAAGCGAGTGCGGCTTTTGCGGCCGCGTTCACGGCCCGATTGAGTTATTGGCGTGGCCTCGGCCAACGTGGTGCGAGTGGGGCGGGAGGCAGCGCGCGGCTGGGCGGGTAAAGCGGGGCGGGGAGGAGTAGGGCGGGTCGGAGCGAGGCGGGGAAGGGTGGAGCGGACGGGCGGGGCTGAACGCGACGTGAAGGGGGCGTCTGGATGAGGTGAGGCAGGGAGAAGTGGGGCGGTACTAAGGCGGAGCGTGGGTGGGCTGGAGCGGGACGGGAAGGAGCAGGGCGGAGCGGGGCCGAGCGAGCGGGGCTGAACGCGACGTGGCGAGAAAAGGGTGGGGCTGAGTGAGGTGGGGGGGGGGAGGGGATACCAAGGCGGAGCGGGGCGGAACGGAGGAGGGCGGCAAAGGATGGAGTGGGGCGGGACCAACTCTAAGCTCCCGAATGTGCGGTAATGTAGTACATGTAAGTAAGTGACTATAGGTCAAGGAAGGGGAAAGAAAGATCGCCCGCGGTTCATGGCCCGTTTGTTAGGGTTCTTCTTTGGCATTCGCCTGGTGTTGATCGGAGAAACTTCGGAAAACTACCAATAACAACAGAAGCCACTAGAATTCTCCTCGATTAATTTGACCCAGCTGTCTGGCTAGTGTCGAAAACTCTGCAACTGTCGGGGCTCGAACCATTGAACCCCCGTAAGAGGAACAAGTTTTGATGTTCTGAGCCACCTTTGCCGGTAGTGTATGAAGCTTAAGTGAACTTCTAAAAATGGGTATTTTTTATACCTGAATGTTTCGCTAAAAGTATACAATATATACCAAGTTACTATTGCACAAAAAATGAGAAATAGAAAAGTAATAATAAATTATGTTCAAATAGAAAGAATTCCTTTCTCGTACGGAGATAATATAAATATTTTAATATTTATTTGTGAATGTGCATTCGAAGTCTACGAATATATGAAGTAAGCCATTTAGAACGACTTAGCCACTTGTATATGCCTGACAAATTAAACCGGATCTTCTCATTAGAATAATTATAATGGCTCATGTATTTCTAGATTACGTTCAGAATCCGAGCCATAGAGAATGGATTTGGAGGAATTCTTTGGCCGCCTCTTTGCTTCTGTAGATGTGGACAGGAGGGCGGAAGGCCAAGTGACTCTGTGAGAAAGGCTTCTCGCCTTCACATCACGTTCGTGGTGGCCTTCGGCTATCCGTGCCCGCCTGACTGCCCCCGACTCTACCACCACCTTCCCTTCATCAGTCACCAGCACTCACATGTCTAGTACTGAGATTTTTAAAATTACTTAAGGAAAAGTTTTATAAAGAAATGGTTGATTATTTCTTTTTTTTATATATATTATTTTTTGGCGATTCGGCTTCTCGAATAATTTGCCAAGTGTTGGAAGTAAACTTAATAGGTCTATAATTGGATGGATTTTGGAGGTCTTTCCCTGGTTTGTTGAACGGGAGGATAATAGCAGTTTTCCAAGTTTTAGGAAAATGGCCTAACCTTAATGCCGAATTGAAAATGGAGGTTAAAGCCGCGATTGCCTTTGTCGTCAGTGCTTTGAGGGCTTTATTGCTAATGTTATTATATCCTGTTGCCTTCCTAGATTTTAATTGATTAATTGTTTTTCTAACTTCAGAAGGTGAGATAAATTTGATTTTTCTTGGGACAGTTGCAACTTGTTTCGCTAATTCAAGCAAAATGTAATTGTTGAACTGGTTGTTGTTAATTGGATTAAGAGTGAAGGTTTTCTGAAAATGTTTGGCAAAATTAGCCTTATTTTTGTCTGAGTACGCGATTTCTGTATCGCTTTTTAAAATTGGGATTTCTGCTTTTTCTTTAGTGATTCGTCTGGTTGTAGGCCACATGGGTCTGCTATTGGGGTGAATTTGTTTTATTATATTCTGATATTCCGAATAACGAAATTGTTCTAGACTGTATTTAATTACTCTGGAAATTTTATTCAATTTTACTTTAAGGTCTGGTCTCCTGGTTGTTTGCCAATATCGTCTAAGGTTATGTTTAGTTTTGATTAGGTTTACTATTTTCAATGGAACTGGTTTTCTAGTTTCAATACTTGCGGAACATTGTGTTGTTGAATGTTCAATTGTTTTCTGTATCGAGTGAGTTATATGCAGCACTTGCATCTCTAATTCATTGTTGGTGTGAATTTTACTAGGATATATTATATTGTTGTCCTTAAACTTATTCCAATTCATTCGTCTTACAGTTTCCTTACGTTGTAATATTTGAGCTAACGGTGAATTGGAGCAGTTTATTTTGATAATTACTGGGGAGTGATCAGAGTCTAATTCCGGCAATACTGTTTGATTCAAGGGGAAATTGAAATTTTTAGTCAATACTATATCTAGTATATCCGGAATCACGTTACTGTTGTATGGATAGTGTGTTGGAGATTGGGAGGCCAGAATATGAATATCCTTGGATACTGCGTAGGTAAGTAATTTTGTGCCGTGGTTGGAAGTGGTAATTTCATGCCCCAATATTTGAAATTTTTACTGTTTAAATCACCAGCTAATAGAATACTATCGGTATTATTTTAAAAAAAATCATTATAAGCTTTTAATGGGAATTTTTTATTTGGTGTTTTACATGCCGCAACTATTTCGTAATTATTGCTATATATAATATATATATAATATATATATATCTATTTATATATATATAATTAGAAAGGGTGTTTGGACTGTGAATCGCTTGATGCTTAAAGTTGTTAGATACTAGTATAGCTACACTTCCTGAAGCTACTTCTGAGGTTCTATCGTTCCTATATATTTTGTAACCTGGTATTTTAAATTTTTCATTTAGTACTAAGTGTGTTCCTGTAACACACGCAATATGAATTTGGTGGTGATGCAAAAATTGTTCAACTATTATTTGCTGTCTTTTAATACGCGTTCCGTACACGTATTAGCGTTCCAATTTGATATTTTTATTTCTTGTAATTTATTTGCCATTTTGAAGAACTGGCATTAACGACTGTACTATGTTTTTGATTTGGGGTATTATAGCTGAGATTATATGATTTACGTTGTGTTTACGAGTTGAGTTATGTCTATTTGAGGCTGTGGGTTTGAAGGTAGTGGTTCTGTTCGCCAGGCTGTTAGTTTGCGTTGTGGAAGACCGGGAAAGTTTTCAATGTTTAAGTTAATTGAAGATTGCTCTTGTGTTTCGGTTACTTGATGCGATTTGTTAGAGTTTTTCGCTGAAAGGAAATCTGCCCGTGACCTACGAGCTTCTTGGTATACACGGCAGTCTCGGTAATTTGATGTGTGACCCTCTCCGCAATTAACTTATCGGTTTGGAATTTTTAGGAACAGTACATTTTGAATAGTGGTGGTGACCATCACAGCCAACACACTTGGGCTTAACATGACAATTAGCTTGAGAATGACCGAATGTTTGACAATTTTTGCATTGTTCAGGTGCATTTGAATCTACAATTCATGAATTTGTTTACATTGTATATAGATTTTGCTTCTTCAGTCTCTGTTAAGTCCATGGCACAAGTTTGTAGTGGCTGTCTTTGTTTATTATATAACCTACATATTTTAATTACTGGGTAATTGAACCGTTTGATTTCTTCGAATATTTCACTTTCTGTTAGAGGTTCTGGTATTCCCTTAAGCATAAGTGAAAAGATTTTCATCGAAGGGTCCCTGTACGTATAAAACGACACTGATTTACCTTCACAAAATTTCTTATAGGTTCTTAAGTCCTCTATATCGGTGAAGAAAACATTGATTCCATTCTGACATGTTCTAGTGAAAAAAATCATTTTGGCTACTGACTTAATATCCTCTAATATTATTTTGTAGTTTTTACCTAGTACATGTATGGGAGAGATTTTCACTAGTGGGGTAGTATTGACTGGTTCATTTGTAGTTTCATCTTCTGTAAATATTTCATATCTATTAGAAACTAGTACGCTATACATATCACAAGAATCATAAGTTCTTTGTCTTTTAGCAGAGTTCTTTTCCAAAATATTGAGTTCATTACTTACATTTTGTTGAGGGGGTTGGCTGCTTAGCTGCACTTGTGAAGAATGCTGAAGCTGTGGAACCTGTTGAGAATTCTTTTGTTGTTGCAGCTACGGAGTAGTTATGCGTTGCTCGTGAAGATATTGTAGGAAATGTTTTTGTTGGTCTTGCATCATTTTCCATTGTTGCTCTGCCTGAAGTTGGTCTTGCATCATTTTCCATTGTTGCTTTGCCTGAAGTTGGCGGTTTTGTTGAGTTTGAAGATCTGATTGCTGCTGTGTGACTGCATTGCACTCGGTCATTTCAATGTTTGAATTTACACCACTGTTTGTATTATTTAACGCGTCAAGGGCATTTTTAATTGCTGCTGAGTCTGCACTTGGATCCATGAACACTGTGATAGCGTGGAGGGCAGTAGTCAATGCGCGTTAATCACTGGTAGTTCACTGGCTAATGCTCTGGCCGAGACCAGAGCATACACTTTTTAACACGAACTGATCGCGCTTATTGAGTTTTTTTATATTTAGCACTTTGTAAAGAAGAGAGATTATTTGTTAGATGTTTCACTGCACTAGCCACTCTTGGTACTAGCAAAGAGACCACTGCGATGTGAACTGCGATAAGAGAAGATAAGAGCTGACTCAGCGAAGTGCTCGCCTCGGCGGCTCGAGCCGGACTCATGTTGATCATTTCTGTAACGGATCTAATTAATTTATCCAGCTTCTTCAAAGTTAGACCTTCACTCAATTTTTCCATTATTTCATACGAAGGAAAAATATCAATTTTGTAGTTGTAGACGGAACAATTTCAAAATATTTGCAATTTTAGAAAATTAAGATTCAAGAGTGAAAATCGGACTTATGGACCCTTTATAAGGGAAATTTACTCTATTCTTAAAATATTTTTTCAGACAACATTTGGAGCCATTTTTCGAACATTTTGACAATGTCCTAGATACTTCCTATAAAGTACCTCCAAATTTTGAATAATGTTTTTCAAAAAAGCTTCCTCAAGAAGATTCCTTAAGACTTCCTTAAGAAATTTATATCTCAAAATAATTGTTCACTACTTCGCCAACACACATCCATCGCCCACCATCTCCTATCCCAATGTAACATTAAGTAACGTAAAAATACAATATCTGTATCCTTTTCTTCTCGACAACGTAAGTAACAAGCACGGTTTTACGTGGATACATTTAGAATATCGTTTTGTTATGTCTTTATAAATGAGAATATGTCGTGTAATACAATTACCGAATAGAAATACACAACGTATTGTCGAAGCTATTTTGTATTCCTAAGTGTTTTTGTGTTTCGAAGTCGGTGTTTAAGTTTTTAATTTTTTCTATCAACAGATATATCTGAGTACACGTATATTAGTTGAAAAATGTAACACTAGATAATTCATTATTATTTTAATGTTCAATATATCACATGACGTCACTTTTTATGCAAAACATTCCAGATGTCTTCCAATTACTGTACAGACTGTTTATTTCTAAACGTAGTGGTATTCTTGTAATGCACTCTAATCTAGCTTGCTGTATCTGGTAATGCATTATGTACCCTACAAGTCCAGCTTGATGTTGCACCTGGGTTCATAAGCAAGGCACAGAGGGGTCTAAGGTTTGCTCAGTGTCCGTCGCAGAAGTGGAGCAACACACGATGCCTAAACGTGCGCAGTGTATCAGAGCGAACCTCCAGCTCGCTTCATTGAGGTGCAGATGGGCAAGAAGGATGCATCGCCATCCACAGCATCGCCCCGAGCCCCTGTCCATATTTGCTGCATTTCCTCCCCCTTTATCAACTCATATGTCGGCTGCTTCTAGCACTTTCTTCATTGTTCGTAATACCCTCACCTCACCCGTTATCACGCTCTCTTCGCTACCACACCCCGTAGCAACTTACAACATCCCTTTAAATGCGCTTCTACCTTGCCCATCATTACAATCCACAAAAAACTCACAGAACCGTCCTTACCATAATCACTATTATCACCACCCCAGAACTCTCCCAGCTCGAACTATCCCCAGAATCCTCACAGTTTCACCGCTTTCACCATCGTCACAGCCCTCGCCGTCGTCACCCCCCCTACGTCGTCACCGCCCTTCCCGTCGTCACCGCACTCTACGTCGTGTCCGCCCAGCCTGTCGTCACCTTCCTCCCCACGATTATTTGTAAATCTGCAATTTACGAAAATTGCGGTTGCTAAAAGAAAATGAGATTCACGCCATTCTTTTCACGTCCCATTTTGTGGAAAAAGTTCAAAATTCTTCGAGCGGTTTCTGAGAAAAAGAATAGAACATTCATAAATTTCAGATACACGTTAAGCAAAATCGACTATCTTTTCTCAAAATTTTAAATTATCTTTTTTAAGTATTTTTATAATAACTTTGCCTAAGGCAAAATCTTCAATTGTGTTGTTTTGAAACTTAAACTTTTCAATTTTGGAAAAATTCGATCGATGAAAATGAATTAGCACTATGTTCATTTCCATTTCTTGATGCATATAAGGAAAAAATGTAAAGAAACAAATTCTCCTATTTTAAAGATTTTTTAAAACAATTGAAAGATGCCTATGTTTTGAGCAAGATTACGCGTAACTTCTATTTTCGAGTTATTGTAAAAGGCTTTATTTCAAGATCTGTCATTAAGGAACACATTTTACTCAGAAACAATCTGTATCTTCAATATTATAATTGTAAGAAGACACTGATTTTTTTAACTTTCGTAGTTTTCGAAAACCAGGAATTTTAACGAAAATGAGACCTGCACCAGAATGGATTTATCATCGTTTTCGTTACTAGGGTCCGGGTATAAGAATTATTCTCATGAAAATTTGCTGTTTTTCGGTGCACGATTTCGTAATTTTCCTCTTCTTACGAAGAAAGTGCAAAAAAGTAAAAATGTTAAAACTTCCGTTTACATGACATTATTGGGATAGTAACCAATTTGTTGTGTGAAATAACGTCATCGACGTATGCATTTTCGTCATCAGTAGACACATTATGGACTTTCTATTATACATTCTGTATTTCAAGTTGTATTTTATACTTTTGACATTACAATAAAGTTCTATGTTTTCGTATTAAAAATAATGCTATCACTACTCAAGTGATTGTTTAAGTAATTACAAATAGGAGTTTTGCTGAAAATTCTGTAATGGACTTCTTGGAAATTTCATTGTTTAAGAACAATGACATTTAATCAGTATTAAGATACTAAATAAACATTTAAAACACGCCTTGTTGTTAAGAAAGAAGTCATATTACATAAAAGGTGCTAAATTTATATATGAAGTGCTGAATAAATGAGGGAAGCATGATGTCAGCCATTTTCATAATGCGGTCTGTGGAAATCGCTAGCAGCAACGATGGTGCGATAAACCATGACCCTATTAATTACTTCGCAGCATCCTAGTGAGCTCTAGAGCGTTGTACATCCACTCAAAATAATGTACTAACAGACTTATAGGGCCCCGTGTTTGCAGCAAACACATATATCTTACTTATTTTAACACTAATTAAAACTGGGATTATGAAGTTAGTTTATTACAGAGTACTTTGTGTCAGTTTTCATAGTGCTATGAACTTCTGGTGCACTTACACGTGTGCTTATAAAGACCATAAACAACATTAGGTCAAAATTTTGTTTTTCTTGCACTTAAGCAATGAATCGTAAAATACGTATTAAATTGTAATCATTGATACTATAAAAAATACACTATCTTCTAGACTGAATTTTCCTAGTTGTCAATTTCTTTCAAGTAGTATTCAAGAGAGTATTAGATATGTTTCACAAGAAATTTGATATTATTTGCCATTGATATTATTTTAAACAAATGGTGTCCCTTCACTAGAAAGATCGTTTTGCGTGATAAATCATCCATTGTAACCCACCCTCAATGGTATTGTAACATTAATTGACTGTTTGTTTTGGCCTTGGTAACTCAAAACGTTGGCATTTGTATAACTAGTATTGTAACTGACGCTTTCACTTAATGCGACTCCCGAAAAGAGTTATCTTCCGCCTCAGCCACCGCGAGTGAGAGTCGATTCTTTCTCGTTTCCATCGCGTCTCTCGCAGAGGGTGCCGAGCGTGAGTTGGTTTATGGCGCAGATAAGGTTTATCGCCCATTTTACGGACTGCCGTGCGAGGCGCGCGCGGGCTCACGGGCAGTGGCGCCGGAGGGGGCGGGGCGGACGGTGGTGGCGGCGACGGCGAGGGTGAGTAGAGTGGTAGGGACGGCGGCGGCGGTGACGCTGGTGATGGTGGTGGCGGTGCGTTGGCGTAGTAAGAAGGAAGCAAAGAAGTGTTTCGTAAGATACAGCTTGCGATGTAACGACTGTCGCCGCAAAGAAAAGCAAAGAACTGGACGAAGCGCGGTAGATCTGTGTGGCTTAAGCGAACGGTACTCTGTGCATATGTACAAACAAGGAAGATGTAACTGAACGGACTGAGTCCTTATGAAATGCTCACATGGTATGCTCAATAGCTGCCATGTCGAACTGCGTAAAATCGTATATTATGGTCAGTGCTTCACAGGGAGAAGTTCTGAAATTTTGAAAAATTGTAATATTGGAAAATTTGTTTTGAGTATTGCTTCTAGTACAGACTTTATAACTGTGTAAAAATGTTATAACTTCTCAGCATGTGGATTTGCGGTCAGGAAAAAAGTTTGAAAAGAATTTGATAATGAAGGCATGAAATTAACAATTAATCATCGAATACACGGTGAATAATTGTATTGTAAATGAAATATATTCTTCTTTTATATTCTTTTTTCGTCTTAAAAACGAAAAGCCGTGTTTTAGTTTTGACAAATACAAGTACATTAGTTTCGGTGAAAGAAGTTTAATGTTTTCTGAAGAATTTCAGACGCATATTGTTTCATATACATACATTTATTCTGCAAATTGTTACAGAAACCCGTGTCAGAATTTGGTATAATAATAATAATAATACAATAGCAATACTACAACAATAATAATTCAATAGTAATAATACAATAACAATGATAAATTAATCTTACAATATACAGACAGAGCCCTCATTTATCATTTACAAAACAATTAGGAAATTATGTAGGCATCAGTTATGTTAAGCCTAAAGGAAACTGTCACAATCTTTTGAACTGTCAAAGAATTTTTAATCCACTAGAAAGGCGGCATTTTGAAAGCAACTCGCAGAAAAGCGCATCAATTTGCGCGTTCCGGGCAGCTTGGGTCTGGCCAGGGTTTAGTGGTAATAAGAGTGGAATGGGATGTCGAAATGAGGGGCGGCGAAGAGTGAAAGTGGGTCGGAAAAGGTCAGAGTGCGAATATGGCTCCGCCGCCAGTCACCTGCCGTGCCCCTTCCCTAAATCCCTAAACGTTAACCGCACAAGCCTTGCGCGGCAAAGATCGTTGTCTCGGGGCTCCCGGGCTCTTCCAGAAGCTGATTCGTAGGCACGGCGGCGGTACTTGAGGGACTTTTGATCATTTGCAGTGGGGCATATGCGAACGAGAGTGGATGTGGATTTAATGTTTGAGAAACGAACTCGGGGCCTTACTTCATAAAATAAATGACTACATTGTCTAGTACAAAGTGATGAAATGGAAGATCTTACAATTGAAATCACCGTTTATGTTTTACTTTTCGTTTTAGTAAAACATTTTAAAACTTTGGTAACTGTAAAATGGCAACATGAAAGCACGGAGTGATCTTAAGACAGTTTGTTTAATGGGTGTTATTTTATAACAGTTAAATCATTTAATAGTACTTAAGGAAGCAGCAACAAATTAAAAAAATAATTATTTTATTTTCTCTTTTTCTTGGTACAGTAAAATTTGACTAGACTGGAACATGTAAGCCGGAAATCTACCTCAACTGCCTGCCTGATCCGGCGAGCGAAGTTAAAAAGCAATTTACACAGCATAAAACGATCCTCTCCAACACGGAAACAGGACGGTTGTCATGTCCTGCAGGGACAACAATCATTATAAAACGGAATTCCTAAGAAGTTAATGCGCGAAGTTAAGTTGGTAGAGAGAAGCGAGAATGAAATGAATGTATGTGCAAGCTTGTTTTAAATTTTCTATCCTTATTGCAGGCGATTTAGTGGATTGGGAGGCAGCTGCCAGCGTAGAATTAGACCTTGGAGTCGCTTGTCTCTCAAGGCGTAGGCCGTAGGGGAATTCGTCTCCCTGAGAGTGGGGTGGTGTACGAGTAGGGATTCTTTTCACACGTCTTCCTGCCCCGCATTCAAAATCATAACCTCTCGCCCTGATACGAATTGCTTAAGGTCATGCGAGGGAAATAGTATTGGATTATAACGCATTGTGCGTTGAGAGGGTCAGCAAGCTGTCCGAATACAGTCAGTAATGTGTGTATTTTTAAACACAGAAACTGTCAATGAAGTGTTGAATTTTCATTTATTGTTGCTTCTTCTATAAATACGTTATATGTTAATGTATTTTGGTAATTAAGTCTGGTAACTTGCTACTTTCCGAGCAGAAACATCAATATCAAAAGTGTCATAAAATGAAAAACCTTCCATAAATCGAGAACATGCCTAAACCAGAATTTTTGGGTACTGATCGATTACGGCTTAGAAATGAATATGAAAAATAGGAAATAAATATCGATATCGGAAATAAATATATTTTTTAAATGTTATGTGAATAAAACTATTCATGTGAATACAGTTATTTTCTTATTCTTCATCGCAAGGATAGATGTAAAGTCAAGAGATTTGAAATAAAATTATGATTGCTAACTGTAATTTTTACTTTATGTCACTTCTTGTATGCAGTTTAGGTAATAGTATTCAGTAGAGTTGAGCCTGAGGCAAAAACGTATCTCTACCACATTATGGTCACTATAACTATTATAACATTTTGTACATACATACATTTTATACTGCATAGATAGAAGTGCATACGAACTGGTGAATATAATATACCCCACAACGTAGTAATGTTCCTCCAACGAATGTTTACTTCCTTGGAAAATTGAAGATTAATGAATAATATTTTTTCTAATTATGATTATTTTCGACTTCCACAAAGAAAGTCACTGTGAAAATAGATTTACTAAATAATTTCAATAATCGATTCTCTTATTTTTCTTCTAAACATTACAATTATTCTTCAAAAACATCCAAATCTCTACATATTGCAATTCCCGGATCGACACTTACAAGAAAATGGCTTGAACGTTCATTGCGCTTGTACCTTCTTGAAATCACGTTCTGTGATGCAGAGTAGTTAGGCAAACAGCCTTGCATGTAAAGACTTGATGCAGTGCTATCTGCCGATAAGAGTACCGGAGCGCGCTTGCGACAATAGCCTTGTCGGGGGCGAGAAATGCGCTTTAAAGGACACGAGATCAGATTTGTACACGCGCTACCTAAGCGGAGCTCTAACTCGACTGGTGCAGCGAACAGCCTAGAGTAATATGTGCTTTTAATTCATTCATTTCTTAGGCTTCAAAAACCAAAAAAAAAACTAAAAAATACTTTTAACAAATTGAAATATTAAGTTTTAAATTTAATTAATACTTTAGATTTAATATTAAATTAAATTGGTGGGGTTACAAATGGCACAGACTTTCTCCTACTAGAATGTTTCCTAACTTTTTTGGCCGGTGCTGGCTTTTAGATCGTGCCCCATCCTCTTTCATGTCCTCGTTTTCACAGAAAACGTTTGAGTTTTTGAGAAACTTTATATGGCATCATTTAAAGCACATTTATTGGTAAAACAATAATGTGAAGAAATCGTTGAAAATGCAAACGTCTGACGTGGGAGATAAATCAAAATATCACGTTTTGTGAAACCAAATAGAGCAATTTAGCATTGATGTCATCTCATAGATTACATTTATGACTCTCCCTACAAAAAAATTAAAGAAAAAAATTGGAGCTATATTTGAGGAAATATTGTATTTTTTTTAAATTGCACATATTGCACGCAATATTGCGCGAAAACTACTAAGAGTTTAAAAAAAAATGTGCATGACGCTTTCGAAAAAACTTACTCTGAAGAACAAATTGCATTTGAAGGAGAAATCTCTTTAGTTGGAGGAAGCTGAAGAAAAACTTTAAAGTTGTTTAATTATTGAAAGTTCATAGTTTACAGGGAAAATCAGACCTATTCCACCTTTGTAAGAGTATTTTACTACATTCTTACAAGAAAATTGAAGACTAAAAATTGGAGCCTTTTTGTGTAAATTTGGAAATGATCCCTGGAACTTCATGTAAAATGGCCCATAATACGAATGTTTCTCAAAATCGCGAAGCTTCCACTTACGCCAGATCGGCAGTGGTTTCTTCTATTTGGGAAAAATCTACGCATGTATTCTGGCTACAATATGGGTTTGACTTATCAGGGCCCGGAAAAAGTTTTTCTGCCGTACATTCGCCGTTTAGTGCGCAGCATTACGCTCCTCTCTACTGCGTAAGCGGTAGCGAGAAAGTAATAGTAATAACTATTATATTGTTGATTTCAAAGCTGCAAAAAGCAAAGGATTACGGTACTAAATTTTCCATTCGCTGATATAGATGTGAACAGATTAAATTTAAATAAAAACCCATGATATCAATTTACAAATTGAACATTCTCTTACATACAAACATCACTGTCCAGGACTGAAGCAATTAGACAGGATTGCACAAAATATGTCTCAAGCCTCTTCTATTTATTTTTTATTAGATTTCTTTCTCTCCTCTGCTTAATCATTTTAGATATTTTCTTTCTCTTCTTGAGTATTTATTGCCGTCAGGGGCGGATCCATTCGATCGATTTTTAGGGACCATTATAGATTTTTTCTTAAATAATAAACAATTGCTATTATATTTTATATTATTTTGTAGTGTAAATATGATACTACACAATTTTTAATAATTTCATAATTTTAATGTAATTAATTATTTAAATCAATTTTTGATAAGAAAGAAGGTAACAAATTAAAACTCTGGGTATTTTGTTAGGGGGGGGGCGTGCGCTCTGGATCCGCACCGTGCCGTTTCCAGGCGCATGCAAGCGATCCGTGCCGTATTCTTGTTCCGGCACACTGTAATCGCACCTAGAGAGACCTTTACTCCGTCGACATTGTTTCCGGTTTTATCGGCCACACTTCTAGACGTGGAAGTCGCCGTAACAGCACTTGTCAAACGGAGTAAAAAGGAGATATAAACTGTCACACGCCTCTAAAGAACAGTCGAAGCCATTTACCAAAATACAGCGAGAATAAGGATATCCACTCGTAACTAAAAGGCAAAGGACAGAATGCTTATTTTATCGATACATTTTAGACATTTCTACAATTTTTTCTTCGTTTTAATGACAATCAGAAAATATATTTACGTGAAAGCTTCAAGAAAATATATGGGTATGACAAGTAAAAAATTAATAGTTACTTATTTTCTGGGCAGGGGTTATATCCCTCATTCCTCCCTTGGAACCACGGCTGATAATACGCTAATGATAAGTGACTATTTTCGGCTACGTTTAAGAAACCATCGACACAAAACTGTACTTGTGCTACTGCTGTGTATGGAATCTCACACACCTGACCTGCATCAAACATATTTAAGACGAAAAATATAAGTTTGCAGATTATTACATACCAAGCATATTATTATTTGCGCAAACGATGCACCCCAGAACCTTACAACCAGATATTCGGATTCTCATAAGAACCCAAGTTTTATGAAACAGGTGACTTCTTTGGGAACATGAGTTTCGCTGGTCGGACGAGGGAAATGTTGGTATAGTTGGGAAAATGGATAGGTACAGTTGAGGATGTACAGCTTGGGACATTTGTGTGGGACAGACTAAGAGTTTGGGAGACCCATGTGAGGAAAGATGGAATCCGAATTATTTGTTTTACAAAATGGAATTTTTTGGATATTTCATTTTCAATTTTAGAGATTTAGTAATTTTGGGTGGTTCCACTTCAAATCATAGAAGGTGCGAAAAATGCAAAAACTACAAATCTACAATTAAATGCAAATAAAAATACGTAAATACCTTTTATGGATGATATGTTGGTTTTCTGTGCCATTTAATTTCGACGCTTAGCAGTCTTGGAATGGTCTCTCTCAGTACTGAACAACTCGACTAGACTCAACTTCAACTAGACGTTCAAAATTGAATACTATTACACAAAGGGAGCTCCATTGAGATAGGCAACCCGCTAAGCTATTATGTATGGAGCGATGTGGACAGCCGGCAGACATCCAGCAGGCGCAAGCCACTCGGAGTTTATCAAGGACCAAAGCAAGTGGCCTACAACAGACACTAGTAGTGCTAGAGAATGGCACAGACATTCTCGTACTAGTTAGTTTTCTAATTGCTTTGTTCCAATGTTCCAAAAGTATACCGATCTCGCCCATGAAGTCGCAGCTCAATGGAATTTCAGCAAAGTGACAACTGTTCCTATAATAATATCAGCCACAGGAGTGATCCCGTAAATGACGCTTCGAGCACCAGAGTGTCTGGGCTTGGATGCCAGGAATATATACAATATGCAGAAGGAAGTCATCTTGAATACATGCCATATTGTTAGAGGTCACCTGAATCTTCAATAAAGCAACCGCACACCTAGTCATCATTTCTGTTAGTGGGTGACATACCGAGCAGTAAAAACTGCGAATAATAATAATAATAATAATAATAATAATAATAATAATAATAATAATAATATTAATGTCTTTATTTCTGGCGAGGCTCTGGCTATAAGGCTTGCTCTTCCACCTAACCACAGTAATATCTTACAATACTCACGTCGTAAATAACCATTTGAAAACTATTAATTTTACACTACGTGTATAGCAGGAATCATTAATAAAAACAAGAGCATAAACATGATTTTGATAATTTGAGCTGTGCCACAATCAGTAGATAATTTCGTGGAAAGAGATTTAGATGTTTTGCATTGATTTCAGGAACTGCCGAGGACTCCCGAGGAGGACGTATGCAGGGACAAGTGTTTTTTCTGCCAAAGCTTAACACGATGAGACTTCATGTAAAGTACCCTCAAAAATCAAAATATCAATTTAAAAATTTCAAAGACTTGAGTTCGTTCAAATAGAAGGAGGAATGTATATTTTTGAAAAAATTGGCTGAAGGTTTTCGCGCTAGCGTTTACCACATTAGGACATGTGGACATACGTATTGTTGTCATTCGATTTTTCGGAAATAAGGGCATATAAGAAAATTGTGGCTTCAACACGTGATTAGAGACAGTTATTTACTATAGATATGAGGACTATTTATCTATTTTTCATCATCGTCCTTATCTATCGTCGTTATCTATTTTTTCGTTGATAAATACAGCTTTTAAATAACGTGTTAGAGGGAGTTAGCATAACGTTACCTACTACTACTACTACTACTACTACTACTACTACTACTACTACTACTACTACTACTACTACTAC
>BOPP01000232.1:1356360-1368976 GCA_017312745.1 Gryllus bimaculatus | reverse complement strand
TACCCTACTACTATACTACTTACTACTACTACTACTACTACTACTACACTACTACTACCACTACTCGATTACTACTACCACTACTAACCACTTACTACCACTACTACTACTACTGACTACTACTACTACTACCACTACTACTACTACACTACTACACTATACCCACTACTATACTACATACTTACTGCTACTTTACTACTACTACTACTGCTACTACTAACTGCTACTGCTACTGCTACTGACCTACTGCTACTGCTACTGCTACTGCTACTGCTACTGCTACTGCGACTGCTACTGCTACTGCTACTGCTACTGCTACTGCGCTTACTACTACTGCACTGCTACTGCTACTGCTACTGCTACTGCAACTGTACTTGCTGCTGCTGCTGCTGCTGCTACTGCTACTGCTACTGCTACTGCTACTGCTACTGCCTACTGCTAGGCTACTACTACTACTACTACTACTTAGACTACTACTACTACTGCTACTGCACTGCTACTGCTACTGCTACTGCAACTGGTTACGGTGCTGCTGCTGCTGCTTACTTCTACTGCTACTGCTACTGCTACTGCTACTGCTTACTCTACTACTACTACTACTGCACTGCTACTGCTACTGCTACTGCTCTGCTACTGCTACTTGCTTACTGCTTAACTGCTACTGCTCACTAGCTACTACTACTGCCGTACTGCTACTTGCTCTGCCCTACTGCCTACTGCTACTTGAACTGTTACTGCTGCTGCTGCTGCTGCTGCTTGCTACTGCTACTGCTACTGCTACTGCTACTGCTACTGCATACTACTACTACTACAACTAGCTACTACTTCTACTATTACTTACTACTCTACTCTACTACTACTACTACTCTACTACTACTACTACTCTACTACTACTAACTACTACTCGACTTACTACTCTACTACTACTACTACTACTACTACTACTACTACTACATACTACGTATACTACTACTATACTACACTACTTTGTATATAACGCGTGTTAGAGGAATAATAGTACTATTAGAACAGGATATTGATTTTCTCCTGTATCCATAGCTTCTTACGCATTCGAGTTTTTCTATCGATAATTCACATTATCTGCCGCAGCAATATATAACTTTCCATACTTCCTATTCTACGATATGTACGAATGTAAGAAAGTTAAAAGAAAAGTTTGAAATGCCCCAACAAATTATTTTTCAAAACTGTTAACATAATTGTCACATAAGTAAACACGTGAATGTCAGGATATTTAATGGCTGAGGCTTTATTGTGACTCTGTTAGTATGATCGTCATCTGTATATAAAGAAGTGATGGTTATGTTATGAGAAATCAGTCGGCTACGCCATGGTATGAAAAAAATAGGCTAAAACCCAATCACATATTTTAGTTTGCCAGTCAAAAATCGGAAACTGTTTCCTGAAGTATACCGACTGAGATGATTCAGTGCATCAAACTGATACACTGCGTTGCCTCTGAGCGGGAGAACCGAAGTCTAAGTCTGGATTTGTCTACCCTATCTAAATAGCTACGTCGATTCAAAACCAGTTTGATGATTTATCTAACTAGCTAGCGGCTTATTGATCAGAATTTATTTCCGTTATTGTTACTGATCGAAGATCAAGAAGAATTGCCCGAGAAGTACCCTTATGAAACGGACCACATAACCTGAGTCGCGCGATACTTCCTTGCCCGTTTCTTGGTCCCGTTCCGCTTAACAACTAGCTTGCACTTAGCACTATCAGTCATGGGCGAGGAGGGCAGTCATGAGAAAGTTAAAAACTGCCTCCCGGCGGGGGCGGTCTTTCAACGTAGACTGGGGATACGATCCTAGATGAAAACCTCGCAGCCGACATTCGGTCGCGCGTGGGATTTTACCATCAGTGGGCGGGAAGAACGGGCTGTCATTCTGCTCGCGATGAAATGAAGAAGCTTAACTCTCTAGCAACCGCCCTATGACTGCGGGTAGTTGACACGCCGCTCCAACACTAAATAATGAATCAATTCAATTGCAATTCTGTGTATGTGCACTTTCGTTCAGGGATAACTGCTTTGTTCCAGAACAAATAATTTTCACTTGAGGTCAAATCGGAGTTATTATTTCCTAGAATTATATTTAATTGTATTCGTATACTGTTACATTCAGTAGCGAAGTCAAAGGTATTATAGATTACGTCCAAGAAATCAGAGTCTTTATTGAAAATATAAGAATTTGAATAGGTAGGTCACTGTTTCTGATGAAATGTTTCACGGATTGAATAAAATCTTGCTAACCATCGATAAAAGTAACCTATTGACGCTTTAGTTTAGAAGACAACATTTACATGACTAATTTATCATCGTAATAAAATCCAGCTCTACTTCCATTTAAAAGCAACGGTCGAGTGCCGTTATTTTAGTTATAACGGCCTAATGAGTTAATAATATAAATTTCGATAGGTACCACAACGGGCGTTGAGGAACGAGATGCTTCTTGCCACTTTAGTAACCTTCGTGTATGTGACGTGAGTAACACGTCACGTAAGAGCCGCAACCTGCGCGCCAGAACGGGTCGTGTAGGCGGGCACGCGGCGTGGCCAAGTTGGGGAATCGTGACCCTTACCTGCAGTGTACACATCGGCGAAGGTGCCGCGTCGGCGCGACGGCTCACTACATCTAGAGAAGCGCTGGCGTGCGTGACCGGCACTCCCCGACTCCCCGCTCCTCTCGCTCTTATCCAGGAAACCCTCCCCTACTCATCCCTCTCCCCTCCTCCTTTCCCCCCTCCCCCTCTCCCCCTCCCCCGCAGGCGCCGCTGCGCGAGCGCCAAAGCAAATTCCCACGTCCTCCTCTGCTCCAGCACAAGTCTCCTTGCGCGTTCCCAAAGGATTTCTCACCTTCAAGTGAAATGATTGTGAATATTCAATTTTGCGGACCCAAGATAAGTGAAGTCCGTTTTCTCCGGTTTTTATCAGTTGCTTTTCATGCATTAATTATTCTTAACATTAAATATTTCAGTATTAATTTCACGTTTTTACCTACCGTTCATTAGCAATTGTTGTCTCGCATACGTTGATGATTATCGGAATTATCGCAAATGTTTTTGCTCGATAATAATATTACTTTGTAGCTTTGAACTATCTGAAATGCACCTTACAGTAACAAAAAGACTTTGTTAATGGAAAAAACATAAAAATTAGAGAGTCTTTAATATTACTGTGTACTTTATTATAAGTTTAAAACAACGTAAAGTACTATTGAATAATGGAATTTTCGAAATATACAGTTGTTGACGAAGTGTACTTTACATTGTGTGTGGTAATGCACGCCAAACCTAATAAAATTTCCAAACCCGAATGGACATAAATAAGTCAGTATGATATGATAATGCATTTTACAAACTTAATTTTTTGAATCTTGTCATAACCATAATCAAATAATTTAAACCATCTATTAAAAATAATATATACCTACTTACATATTTGGTATTCCGATGAAACAAATTTGCTACCAAACGCTACCACGATGAAACTTCTCCAAGAATCAAAACAGCCGACAAGATAGAACCCTCGTGGTCGTTAGAAGGCCAATTGGCTCTGTCAGAGAACATAAGTTTGCAGAGTCGGTGAGCTGGGGCCGTTCACCAGGATGGAGAGCCCCAGTTCTCTCAGGCGTTAGTGTGCACGAAGCCAGTCGGCAGCGGGGCTCGCCCGGACCCTGACTGCCCACGGCGCACTTGCTACACCCGCCTACCAACATGGCGGCATGCCGACACCACCGTTGCATTACCGATCGGATTCGCTCTTGGCCTGGGTTCCTCATGTTCTTCTGGCCCCACCCAGGACTATGGTTAGATGCACGAATCGCGTTCCGACTCCCTCAACTGTCTCATAGTCCTACTGATACATTGTTTTTGAAGGTAATTGCAGTGAGAGCTCAATACCCGTCAGATGTAACAGCCCGGTTGAACACAGTTAGGCTCTTGACTTCAACGTCGCAGTCCTATTCTAATGGGGATTGAGGAAAGACTTTCCCCGAACGTAATGAGCGACTTAACCAGTTCCAGAACCAACCTGGCAAGTTGGGTGGTCTCAAGCTACCGAGGCAGCCTCAGCCAGCACTTGGGGAGAGGTGCGTATGGCAAATTTTGCGATGCGGCATCATTGCGCTGCAGCGTTGCATGAAGACGAATTCGAATTCCAGACCAACCGTGTGCTCGTCCACCGGGATGATGGGCGTATTCGACCCCCTTGAGAAATTAGTGCTTGGTGTAGTGGGTTATGTGAGGTTAACTACCATCCGAGAGTCCCCGCGGGCGAGTTGAGCCACGGCCTTGAGTTGTAGTTTCTCATGTCTCCTGAGTTGTAGTTTCTCTAGTGCTGGTGTGAAATTCAAATCGCTCGCCCATGTGTCCAGATTCTCCGCAATGCACCTTTAGCTCAGGAGTGTCGAGACGGATTGAGAGTTTGGGGCTCCTCTGGTGACTCCCGTTTGGGTTCTCGAATCCGTTGTGACAGGGCCCGTTATTCGTTAGAATTGCAGCGCTTTATCCCGACACCAGCGAGTGGCGTTTAACAATTCTGGTAGGTAGGCGGTAAGCCTCGAGTCGGCCAGACGCCCCCTCCCCCGCCCAGGGCATGAGCAGGTGTGCAGATCATGTTCCAGCGTATCTGCATGTAAGCAAAATGGTGTACTTGCACACCCCGGCAAGTAAGGATAAAAGCCGAGCCATTATCCAAAGGCCTATAATTAGGGTGTGAAATCCCCCCTGGTAAAGTCACTACAACTTGAGTTTGACAGTACGTTGTACAGTTGTGTAGTAATGTATGATTTTTTTGTGATGTGCTTTTAACAGAAACATATTGTTCCCTTAAGTATCAATAATATTCACACTTTCAAATTTCAACTGACAAAAAATTATTATTTTTCTTACTTGAATTATGACGCTTTTCTTGATTTATGAAGGATTACAACCGTAAAGGGTTATTCAACAAAGGCGCACACACTTGAGTACACAAACTTGAATGTCCGAAATTTGAAAGTGTTTCAAAGCAACACGCCTTTGGTCGGCCTATTGTGTTCCCGAATTCTCAACAGGCGTTCTTTTAGGTTGGCATATCTTTCAGCTGCCTTTCTCTTTTCGTTGTGTGAAGTTTGCTCTGGCTTAAGAAAGCTGTAAAAATATTCGACGCGGTGGTGGCGGCAGCGCAAGAAGTGAAGCGGCTCCTGCGGCCAAGGGCGCCTGCTCACTCCTTCGCCGGCTTTTCCACAGGCAGTAAACTTTTTTCAAGTAGCGACGAGAAGAAAACCTTTCCTGGCCAGAAAATCTTTATGCGCCAGTAAATCTGCACCTCCGTTTGAAGGATTGCTACATACATTCGTGTCAATTATACACTTCCACGTGCATGTAAGAATAGATTAATCTTTTGAAGGTTCAGCTTCTTTAGTCTACTTATTTGAAATTCTTTTCGAACCTTACCACTGTTGGGAATACATATTAAGGGGTACTATGACGATTTATATATTACTATTAGTTTTGGATTCTGTTAAGTTTTTTATATTATTTTACAGAAAGATGTATTGTTGATATTGACTTTTATCTTTGAATATGAAGCCGTTCGTAAGTGCGTTATTGTATACAATTCCACGAATTACTGAAATTATGACTTATTTTGTAAGTCTATTCAAAATGTTTTAGTTGTAGTATATAAAACTAACAATATTGAATTGTCTATTAAATATCTTCATGAGAATTACAATGTGCCACCTTCATAAATAAATCAGTTGAAAAAATAAGAAAAAACAATTATTTTCTTGCTATCCAGTAAAAGTTATACACACACACATACACATACACACACACACACATTATATATATGCAAGAGACTAAGTAGATTGTAACTTACAATAGAAAAAGCGGTTGTTATGTGCGTGTACTGAACTCCCAATTCGCTCCCAATTCGAGATTGAAAATAATAATTTGTTATTTGCGTTTGCAACATTTTCCCTTACAACTGTGTTTTCAGGGACATGCACAATTCAAGAGCACATTTTTGTCGTACGATCGATTTCATATTATTCTTCCAACATATCGTTCGCTTGCCCTACCCCTCGAAAGCGAGAATTCCATTACGGGAGTGGCTACTTCGAGCAGCGCGTGCATTTTCGACTTTAATCATAGCTTGCGTTTCTTTCCACGCGAACAATGGCTCGTGGCTTCGCACTTTGCCAGTGCCCCTTCCCCTTCGAGACCAATCCCACTCCCAACGCCTTCTTTCCCTGCGTCCCCCGCTCTGTCCCCGTCCCGCCGTCACTGCCATTCCCGATCACGTCCCGACCTCGGCCAGCTCCCGCCCCGCCTCCACCTTCTCTCTCCCCCACTCTGACCTCGTCCGTCCCCAACCCCCATCCCCGCCCGCACTCCACTCCCACTCCTCCGCGCCCCTCGCGCGCCCCGAGGGAAAGTATTAACTTGCAATGGGGCGAGGAGGCGGCAGCGGCGGCCATTTCTCGTCGCGTCGAAAAGAAAAGAACTCTCTTTGTCGAAGCGGCGCGGGCCATTTACAAGAGGACGCGCGGCTGCGTCCCGCTTCCGCTAGCGCCCGGCGCCGCAGCCGCACACTGGACCGAAAGGCGCGCAGCGGCACCGCTCTGTTTGTAATGGAGTGGCTATTCGGGGATTGCAACAAGTGCAAATAGAATGCAACTCCGCCCCAACGTATATGCTGCCCCAATCTATACAAATAAGGGTCGGTTATATTGACAGTAGAGAATGGTTTTCGAAAGGAATTGTCAATTGAACAATGAATTATGTAAATAATAACTATGAATAACTCTTTATCGTAAGTAGGAGTACGTTCGTTCTTGATGTTTAGGAGGAAATACGCTTAACATTATATTTCTGTAACTTTATTTCATTCATTTGCCAAACGGTTTTTTACATTGATTGCAGTGGATTTCTCTATCTTTCAGTTACGCTTTTGCAGTCCTCATTCGGTGCAATGCAAAGTGAACCTGGCGCATAGTGAGCCAGAGACCGTGGAATTGCCATTTTTCAATGCCATCCATATCTGATCCTGATATTGAATTCTAGGGTGATCTTCGGTTTGCATATCCTTCGTCCAGACGAAGACCCGTACAATTAAATCGCGATGATATTGTACTATTTAAAACAATATAAGACTGAACATTAACATCTGCCAATAATTTTCATAATGGTTCATTTTTAGAACATTTTGTACTATTCTGTGCCACATGAAAGAGATATTCATATTAATAAAAAAGTTGTTGATAAAGCGTGTTACCTCAAAGTGTACCACGTTTGAGTTAATGGTGAACACGAAAGTTCAAAACTCTTCATAATAATGATAATTTTCATTAATGGTACTTTAATATAATTATTACCGACGCATATTCGTTTCTTATTTTTATTTCATTCCAGGAGCACTGCCAATGCACGAGTGAAAAGTTTCGTTTCACTGCGCGTATGCGTGACCTCCGGGCGCCTCCCTCCGTCGCTGCGGCCAACAAGGCCCCGGCGCCCAGCCCGCGGCCGTCACGGCGCGGCGCGTCGGGCGAAACTGACTGTCGGCGCTCGAGAAGACGTTCCGGCCGGGCATCGAAGGGAAAGCGGGGGGTGGACGGGCAGAGCGCTCGCAGGGCGAGGAGTCAGTTGACGCGTCTTCACACATCTCATTTCATCTGTTCCTTTTCCCCCCTTCTTCTGTTTTCCTCTTCCTTTATGAGAGATATTACTCTCCACGCTCCTTAAAATGCTAATATTTACTTTTTCGCTCTCCTTCTTAAAAAATATTAAGTACTGCAATTGTGCGCTGGAAACGGCTATTTTTCAACGTAATTACTCTTTATGCAGGGCCCTCGAAACGAAGAAGCGTATAAATCCTAAAGATTCTGTATGTAGAAAAGTACTTCCTCTAACACTTTATGTAGACAGACTCCATGTTTTGTAGGGCCTTGATCCTCAAACATTGATTGACCGTAAAGCGTCTGTTTGTCCGTCAGCCCGACAATCCGTCTGCACGTCCGTTTGTCTCTTTGTCTGTTTGCCCGCCCGTCTTGCCGTCTATGCTAGTCTGTGCAAGCATCAACGCTAGCGCCTAAACCTTCTACCTCAAAATTGATATTACCTGTTCACTCTAAATGAAGTCGAGGCTCTACGAGTTTGAATGTGATATTTTTAGGAGGATACTTTACATGAAGCTAAATTTTCAAAAATTTCTCAAAAATAGATCCAGTTTTTTATTACAATTTGTTCTCGAATAGCGTAAAGAACACTTACAACGAGTAGTTTCAATGAAATTTCTGCATAATTTAACACAAATTATAAAAAATATTTTCTCGAAAATTGTTACAATTTTTCTTGAAAGTTTTAGATCAAAAAAAGGAATCTTAAAAGAATAATGGAGGTCACATCTTCGTTGAAATCTCTGAATTTTACAAAATTGATAATTTTAAATAATACGAGGATGTATGAGCTATTGTAGTGTTAGTAGTTACCTACTTTTACGTGCTTTCAAGTCAGTTGGGATTAAAAATAAGGAGAGATTTACATGAAACATTTTTGAGCCTAATAAACACAAGTTCGAACACATTTTAAGGTACTTCTCCTCAACACATCTCACACTTAATCAACATACTACAGCCAGTGCCTTTTGAGTAATGCCAACATTAGGCGGAAGAAGCCCGAAATTATAATTTAATTGTCATTCATACAGTTTTATCTAAACCGTCTGGAGAAAGCGAATTTCAGACATTAGATGTAACATTACATAATTGCTCTGTTTTCCTTTAGCGTGCATCGTGAGTTCCTCAGTATAAGTAAATCATTAGTCTGTTGTCTATTGATGCATAAACATTCCTTAAATAATGGAAGTAAAAACACTATAATATTAGCTTTTATCGCAAAGCAAATGAGAACTCAGATCCGGAAAGGCGAGCAAGAGGACAGACTCTTGAGGAGGCAGAAGGGAGCGTCAGTAAAAATTGAGCGTTTTCCCTACTTCGTGAAATTTGATGAATCACTTAGAATCATTTTCTACGGTACGAATAATATTCAAAGAGAAAACATTACGAAATAGCAAATATTTATACCAAAAACTAGGGATGCTGGAGCAGATACTAAATATGATGAAAATTCGCACTTATCATGCTCGTTGGAGCATGTAAAAAGAACCAACGTAAAAAAGAACACATATGGAATAATACAAATGAAAGAGTTATAGGATTGTGAGTGAAGGTATTTTATAACACTAACATTTGTAAAAAATGTTAATTTATTATAAAAACTTCGTTCAGTGAATACGTAAATGGTCATGAGAGTTGAGTAAACAGAATGACGGACATAAGTAAACAGCACACCAAGTGCGATGATGACTTTGAAAACAATGGGTAAGAGAGACCACTGAATGTCTTTAGAGGAGTCGTAATACTGATAGTCCGCAATAAGATGTTGATACCGATAAGCACATCGCCCAAAAAAGACTTACTTTCGGAAATGCAATTTGGTTTCGGAAACTTTCCTCGTAGTGTCATACTCTTGAGTGTTTGTCCACGGTTAGTTATATATGTTCATATAAGAATAAACCAAGTTTTCCCATGTTTGTTGAGAACCCCCAACAATGCAGCATATTTTCATTGAAAATGTTTTTTAACCCTGAGTAAGTGTGGCGAAATAAAAGGACACGAGCATTGTGGCTGGCCTCTGAACGTTAACAATGGATCAGGTATCACAAAGATCTCGTACTAACAATTAATCAACACACTTGCAAGAAAAAGGACCAATAAAATTAGCATAAACAAAATATAAACGAATTAGAAATAGTGATCACAATTAAAATGAGAATATATGAGCAGCGTAAAAATATCGCGATTAAAACGTTCTTTTGTATCTGGTTTGTAAAATTTATTAGCTGAATAATGTTAGCTGGCTTGACTAGTAATAATGTCACCTAACAATTAACCACTTTTTACGACGTATATTCACAATCTGTGCACAACACTTTTATGTGTTCAAGGCAAATGCATGTCTTACACTTTCGACAAGGAATTTTGTTTTGTTTATTATATAAAACAAATAATAATCATAATTAAACTGGAAGTTTAAAACAATCACCAAAAATCGTGCCCGATAAATAGGTATACATTATCAGTTCACTCACAACACGAACAACATGCTCCATCTCAGGGTGCATGTTGCAGTCACAGTGACAAGCCGTCACAACGATCACTTTCCAAATATTAACAATATATCATGCACTTATTTATTCAAAGCTGGATACAGGAGTGTTTAAGCTAGCACTCTATATCCACTGTCCTGAGGAAGGGAAAGAGTTTCAGAGCGAGTGGGAGTGTGGTCTTTGTTTGCGGGCACCTCCATTGTCGGCTATTATTCCTGTAAATTCAGTGCTTGTTATATCAAGCAGAGATCGGGCGCCGACTGTCACATTGGGGTTTCACACCTACAGGTATCTCTCCGATTGGGACACCGAACTACCCGGGGCAAGCTCTATGCTACCGTCTGGACGCACTGCATGTTTGGTAGACTATTGCGTGTGTCTGCGCAAGGGTATTGCTCCGTCTTTCGACTGGTAGGAGACATCGTCAGAGCGGTTATTCGCCAGAGTGCTCTTTCCGAGAGTGGTTGTTTTCGGCCGAGCTAGAAGCTAATGTCGGAAATCGTTCGTCGAAAGTGTAACTCTAGGCCTTCCGTTCGTCGATGCCGCACACAATGGTGTTGCCGCTCAGTGTTGGTAACAGAAGGAGTGAGGAGAACCAGGCGTCCTCTGGTTGGTGCGAGGGCGAGGGATGGGTGCGGCCAATGCGCTGTGTAGCGTGCGCTGGCGGAGCAGCTTAGAGTTATTCAGCTGGGCGATGGGCGCAGGGCGGGGCGATCGCCCATCAGCTGCTCCGCGTTCGTCCTCTGCCGCACAGATCCTCCCAACCTCACCCGCCTTCGCCTCGGGCCGGCGCTCCGCATGGCATTCTCGTCTCGACCCGCCCTGTCTGCCTCACGCCATGTCGCGCCCTCCGCATCCCTTCAGATGCGCCGCCCCCGCACCTGCTGCCATCCTGCTGTACGCGGATCTTCTCTCTCTGCCAACTGCTTCGTTCACCTCTGAGATAGCTCACCGGGAGGTTTTTGATTCGAGTCCCGACGATGGTGGATTTTCGACTCTAGCTTCGTAGCTAGGTCGAATTCAATTTCTGTCTGGAACAGAATTCTAGCGTCCAGCAGCTCAAATCGGTAGTTTTTCGTGGTTTTACGATCAATACCAAGTGAATGCAGAAGCAGTACCCTAAAACGGACCCCAGGCGGCGCGCGATTTTCTTTCGTGCTAGTCATATCCTAACAACTTATAGATATTTACACTTGCATGTACTACGCTACCAGACCATTCAGGAGCCCATTCAGAAGCCTAGAGCTTGTCCCGCTGAGAGCGATATCTGGGAGGGGACCTTCAGGCCACGTTTAGCTCGCGACTGGATCTCTCCATCCACAGTGAAGAACATCACTACCTCACAAAATATTCTCTATACTAACGGAAGTAATTATCATAGTAGTAAACGTGCTCGTAAACATCAATCAACCAATCCCTGATTCACCTTCATCACCACACTTCTTTACTCCTGTCTCCACATTTACATTCGTCGTCATGTTTACTATAGCGTCACCTCCTACTCCAACTGTTGTCTTTGCCATTCTCTTGGTGCACCGCCTTCTAAGCTCATACTTGTTTCAACACTTTCCAATCCCTCGGACACTTTGTTCAACCCATCTCCCCCAACACACACTCACACATCGGTCGCCTCGCTTCGGTCAAAACCTCATTTACGTTTTACTTTATATCACTTATCCGTTGTTTCATATCCATCAACTTCGTCATCACCAAATATCCCTCCACACCATCACAACACTTCCCTCGCTCGCTTCCATAGCTTTCCACTTCCGCTAGGCCATCGCTTCCACAGCGCTCCATTCTTCTGCTTCGCATTCCACCTCCCCTCTCCGAGCCCGCGCCCGCCGCCGCCGCCACCGTGGCCGAATCCGGATTAGCCCGGCCCGCGCTATCTGAGCCGGCCAGGCCCCTCCCCGCACCCCATGTCATCGCGCCCGGCGGAGGCGCGCCGCGGTCAGCTCGTTCTGGGAACCACCAAAACAATGACGCACAACAATGTTTCGTGGCCTCCGGAGATTGAGCTAACAGTATGTGAAAGAAGGTCAGTCAGTCAGGTAAGCTAGATGTTCGTACTTATGTATTAATGTTACTGAGAAAATGTCTGTTTCAGTGATAATATGTTTCGTTAATCTATTCTTTGATTATCATTGTATGAAGGTTCTTCAAATGTTCCATAAAGATTTCCACAGTTTCTAATGGTTGCTTGGAAAATGGAATGGAAAATACGCGTCATTATATTATTTACCGTGTACTTAACCACGAGTGTTTTAAGATGCGTTTACACTGCGCGAGCGAACGCTTCCGAACGAACAATTGTTCGTTCACTCCGCCGGAACATCCGAGCGAATCGTGACGTTCGGACGTAATCCCAGTGCGTTCCGAGCCGCCGAGGCGAACGCTTGTGCGCGAGGTAGCTCTGCCTTATCGCTCTCTGACA
>BOPP01000232.1:1335061-1356335 GCA_017312745.1 Gryllus bimaculatus | reverse complement strand
TTATTTCTAGCGCTTCGCATTAACCACCTCCCCTCTCCAGTAGCCGCTGCCCGCCGCGGTCCTGCCACCGTGGCCCGAAGATCTCCGGATTTAGCCCGGGCCGCGCTAATCTGAGTCCGGCCAGGCCCTCCCCGCACCCCATTCATCGCCGCCCGGCGGAAGGCGCGCCGACCGGTCAGCTCGTTCTGGGACACCACCAGAAACAATTGACGCACATACAAGGTTTCGGCTGGCTCTCCGGAGATTGAGCTAACAGTATGTGAAAGAAGGTCAGTCAGTCAGGTAAGCTAGATGTTTTGCGTTACTTATGTATTAATGTTACTGACGAAAATGTTCTGTCTTCAGTGATAAATATGTTTTCGTAATTTATTCTTTGATTACGATTGTATGAAGGTTCTTCAAATGTTTCACATAAAGATCTTCCACAGTTTCTAATGTTGCTTGGAAAAGGAATTGGAAAAATACGCGTCATTATATTATTTGACCGATTATTCATACCACGAGCTGTTTTAAGATGCGTCTTACACTGCGCGACGCAAACGCTTCCGAAACGAAACAACTGTTCGGTCACTCCGCCGGAACATCCGAGCGAATCAGTGAGTCACGTTCCTCGACCGTAAATCCCAGTGCGTTCCGAGCGCCCGAGGCGAACGCTTGTGCGCAAGGTAGCTCTTGCCTTATCCGCTCTCTGACAGTGGTCAACCCCGCAGCGATCAGTGCCCGATAACACGCAGTTGCCCAGTTGTCGTTCGTACTGTGAGCTGGTGGCTGCGAACAGTTGCACGTTAAAAAAAGTGTTTATTTATGGTAGTAAAAGCCACAAAAGCTTTTTTAAAAGTAATGGTGGCCACAAATAGTTGCTCCGTTACGGGGCAAATCTAATTCGAAAAGCGCAATGGACGATACTTTAGTGAAAATGGGGTGAAAACGCGCTTATTCAGTGAACCAGTGCAACCCATCCCAGATACAAGCAATACTTCAACAGCAAGAAACTTCTTCAGCAACAACTTACAAAACACCTCAATATCAGCAACCAAATGGTGGAAATGCACTCTCTCAACATTCTAACTCATATCATAATGCCTCCAACAACCGCATCTCTGCAACAGCAACACACAACAACTGCCACAACAAGCCGCAGCTCCAAGGTACGCAGGTACATGGGTAGTGAGCATAAACGAAGAGGCCACGCTCTCCAGAAGGAGGATATATTACCAGGTATAATATTCCTGTTTCAAATAAGGTATGAAGGCTGCTAGGAACAGTTATGAAACTAATGAAGAACCTGAAAACGACCAATTTATTTTTAAAATTCCCCCAATTATAGTGCACAATGCAAGTAACGTTTCAACTTTGTTAATGATATTGTAAAAAGGACAACGTTAAGGACCGACCACAAACTAATACAGAAGAAAGACGCTATTTAAAATCTTCATTTATTCCATAAGTGATTATAGAAATAAGTTTAAGAAAATTTGTGAAACTGAGAAAATTGGTTCCATTTTTATAAAGACCCTTCTGTAAAACGTTAGCCGTTTTAATGAGCATTTCGCATATGTACTACGGAAAGTGAACATGACTACAGGAAACTGAACTAAGATAAAATTCCCAGCAAGTAAAGTAGGCAAGACTTTATAATCAAAGACAAGTGTCCATACCATAGTGCAATTGACTTTAGAAAAATACTTATCAAAAGTAAAGAAATATTCAAACTTAACCGCTTTTTGACAAGTGTTAGTCGAATTCAGAAAAGAATCAGTCTCAGATATATTCGCAATGTGTAAAACTTTCTCAGGGATTATGGCATTCCCAGGCAAATTGTGGCCTTCAGCCTCGGTGTGTGTCAAATTGTACTGGCAGCTATCACTACTCCGAGTGTAGCCAAAATTAATCTGCCCCCCGCTAAGTGGTAAATTGTGGCGACGGAAAACATACTGCTTAACTATAAGCTGCAGCATATACAAAAGGCAGCAGATCCATATGAAAAATTCAAAAAAAACATACACCACCTTATAACGTGTCCCATCAAGCCAGATTCATCCTAATAATGTATCCGGAGTAGTACCAATCACATCCCTACCCTTTCATCCTAATCCATTACCATAATAACAATCGAGGTCATATTCATCATTATTCAACAGATCATCAAATCTAATCTCAAACATCGTATACAAGTCATTATAGCGCTCACTCCCATAATTGAAAATACAGTCAAATCTATTCTTGACAAATTTGAATTTGGCAATGAATAACTAGTATTAACTTTTTAAACTGGAAACGCCACACGGACTGAAACGCCAAAGAAAATGAATTTAGAGATATTTTTTTAAGAAAAATGAAACGAAAATAGCTTGTGTATGTAACCGAAACCCATCTAATATCCGGGGGAGAAAAGTTTCACAGCCAGGATTTAGAATTTTCAGAGAGGACCGAATTGCCAACAAAGCATCAGGTGGCAGTAGCACTAATTAGTAGCAAAAAACAATCGAGTGCATTCAAGTATCTACGCCTTCATCTCCGAACTTAGAAGTCAATAGAATAAGAGTAAAGAATAGCTCAATAGTAATAATATCAAATAAACACTACTGTACCACTCCACTGCTACGGCTGCTGCTGCTGCGGTGCTACTACTACTTGGTGCTGGTGCTAGGTACTAGTACTGGTGGTAAGTGGTGAATGGGAAATAGTGGTGATATACAAATATTGAACTTAATAGCCTTAACAATGACAACCAAAGTGATAATCATTGCAGCTGATAAGCCTCCCAATAAGAGATTCCCTGAAAAGACCTATAGAAAAATATTTTAGCCTCATATAATCTATTATTCTCTTTGGAGATCTTGAACAGCTAAACACAGAGCCTGGGGCTGCAACTCAAATAACTATACAAGGCCGAAGTACTGCAATTTGTAAATAATAATAGTTCTTAATATTTCATGCCCAACACATTCCGTACACATTTTCCCTACCAATGTTAATATTATCCCTTGACGTTCTCGAATATATAGTTCATAACCAAAAATATTAATTGCCCACTGCATCAAAAAAGTAGTAGCTGAATTAAGATTTCAGATCATAATCCGATCCATATCTTACCAAGAAAATTTTAAAGAAATACACCAGGAAATAACCCTTTTAGGAAAAACATATCAACATTTGAACAAGTTCCCGCTTACCTAATGGAAAATAACTATAAATACCCACTACCTAGTAGGTCGATGTGCAAATTATCGACTCCGAACTAGAAAAAGTTAAATGCGGCTATTTTTAAAATCTCTGGACCATTTCAGGTAAAACAAAGATATACCCCCATATTTACAATACAAAAAATACAACTTATTTTCTTCCCCTATTCCAGGAAATACATTAATTTAATTAAATCGAAACATAATTTAGAAGATTTTGGCAAAATCAAACTCGAAGGACCAGATTAAAAGCAAAAAACTAAATAAATTATCAGAGTAGTAAAAATAGATTTGATAATTCACAAACCGATACACTTCTTTTCGGCGTTTATAAACCAAATTGATCCAAACTAAGCACATCTCCTGGACAAACTACAAAAAGAATCACTAGAGATAAAAACGAAATATCCAGAATTAAAAGTGAACAATAAGCTACTGCATTCAGATGTTGATAAGGGCCAAAGCGCATTGCAGATTTCATTTACAAAATTGTATTAGACCACCACCCTCCCAACAATAATACAACATAACAATAAATTGAAAATTATATGAAACAACCGCTAATTACAGCCGGAACCAAAATAAAGTTTATTTCCCGTTCTCGAAACGGTCAATATCAGTTAAATCAATTAAAACACGAAAATCTCCCCTCTGGTATTTTGATGGAATCAGTAACTAAGATGCTCAAAAAATCTTGCAATTAAAAAATTTCAGATAGCGATGGACTAACTGCAATATTTAATGCCATTCTTACGTTTTAATTTATGCCCCTACTGGGCCTGGAAGACTGCCAATTGTTCTTCCCTTTCGCCAAACCAGGAAAAGATCCTCGACCTCCTGAACATTACAGCCAATAAGTCTCCTTCCCTCAATTCCAAGATTTTTGAAAGCTTCTACTAAAGAGGATCTAAAACAAAGTACTGAGAGGACACCGGATGCAATACCAGATATTCCAATTTTGGTTTCAGAGGGCAAAATCACTCCTGACCTCACCAGCTGCTCAAGGCTTACTGAGTTACCATTGCACAGAGCTTCCAAGAGAAAAAAACATACTTTGGCTGCATTTCTGGATATTGCACAAGCGTACGACAGAGTCTGCATACCGGTCTGTTATTTAACAATAAGACCAAACTTGGAGCTCCCTGAGTATATTAGAATATTATTAAAGGCCTTTATCCACTGATAGAAAAATTTTAGTCAAATTAATCACTCCTTTTCTAACTCTTCCGTAATACACGCCGGAGTTTCCTCAGGTGCTCAGTTCTCTCACCTATTTTATTTAATATCTTCGTGAGTGACATACCCAAGTATTCCAACGTTGGAAATTGCTCTTTTCGCCGTGACACGTACTTGCACTGTTTTTCAGCAGCTCAGATAGTAAAACCTAGCATTATAAAGAGTCAGAATAATATTAACATCCTAATACAATGGACAAAAAAAGGGGAATCGCAATCAATCTCAAAAATGTCAGACTCAAGGATATTACTCTTAGAGACCTTCAAAACCCTCCCAATCGGAAAATAGATGACACCAAATTTACCTTGGAAAGAACAATAAAGTATCTTTGAGTATGTTAGACCAAGAAACTGTTTCTGGAAAACCGCAAGTCACGCGGCTATTCAACAAATCACAATGCTAAATATTAAAACTATACCCTTTATTAAAATCAACATTCAACACTCAATACCAAATGGCCAGTTCTATTAATATAAATCTAATTATCCTTACCCAGCATAAACTTTGCTTGCCAGTCGTGGGGAAACGCTGCTTCCACCACCATACAAAAAATGCAAATCTGTCCAAAATTAAAATCCTCAGGAAAATCAATTAAAGCTCCATGTTTATACCCTCAACCAACAAAATTCACAAGAACTCCAAATGGAATACAGTGCCTCGAACACATTAGAAAAAAGTAGCAAATAACTTCTATTCTCCCTTCCATTCATCCTCAATTTGCCCTGAAAACTTTACCTATCGGAACAGCTCAAACATCCCAAGCCGAAATCAAATCCAAATTTCCCAAAGACAATGCTTAAACCTGCCCTAAACCAAATAATATCATCCGTATCTAAATAGAATCTTTCACGTACCCTCCTATTGCTCGATAGGGCAATCCTAACAACCACCCCCCTCTCCAAAAAAAAAATCAAAAATAAAAATCCCAGCTGCTTCTAGAAGAAACCAACGAATTAAACGAGTCAGTAGTAGTCTAATCTCAAGTTTGTCAGGAATGCCCAAAATCCCAAAATGTCAGTCATCCAGTATGTAAAACCGAAACCCCTCGAAAGACCTTTGGTCGAACGAGAAGAAATAAATTAAAAAAAAGGACGTAATCGGTTGACGGAAGCCAGCGAAAGTTCGCTCGATACGTTTGTTCCGTGTAAATGAATGTAGATGCCGAACGAACTCATTCGCTCGGAGCTGAGAGGTTTTTGCGCGGTCGAACATTTTTATTTCTACCTGTGAACACATTTGCGAATGGCGCTAATTTCAAGCATAAACGCGAATTTTGCAGTTTGTAGTTTGCATATAAGAAGTATGAAAATTTTAAATGATAAATTGAAAGGCGGGGAAAGTGAAAATACAGTACAAAATACACAAATTAAGTATTTTAATTAATTTTTAAAATTCGTTTCATCATTACTCATTAATATTGTAGACGCCAAAGAGAATTCACTTGTATCAAAACACCCTTTAATGGTATTGATGAATCTGTGGCTTGAATAAAGAATAATTTTATATTTCTTTTCGTTGAGAATATTACAATTTTATTATTTTAATTTAACTGTATTAACTGTCAGTCATTTCTACTCAATACAATAGTTTTTACGTAAATAAACAGGTATTAAGTAAATATACAGTAAATATAAATGTTAATTCAAATATTTGTTTGATAAGTTGTAACCTTTTCGCAGACCTACATAGCACATTACACTACATACTTTCCATTCTTGTAAGAACCTTACAAATAGCTACAATTTAAAACTATTAAATTCAATACAAGTAATTTTGTATTTTTTAATTCATGAATCAAACCTCATAATCCGATTTATTTCGGCTAGGGATCTTTTTTAATTTTTTATTTTATTATACAAAAAGAATTAACCTCAAATATCATCACTCATCTTCTATTCTTTTTATTATAAAAAGTAAATTCAGTCGCTTGTTCATACTGCAATGACACTACAGATACACAATAACGTCCCTTAGGAGGGCTGCCTCAGCGAGAGCACATGATCGACAGAATAAACGTTCGGAGCGCGAGACCTCTCAGTGTAAACGGGTGGTATCATCCGCCGAACGAACGAGCCCTCGTTCAGAATCGCTTGTTCGCTCGCTCGCGCAATGTAAACGCACTTTGGAGATCGAAATCATGCAATAGTATTTGTACCAAAGTCAGCGGGGAAGATCTTGAGGTGTAATGGAATACGGATCACAAAGCAATTTTCTCGTAAAATATTTGAATTTGACTAGTGACACTCTTAGTGAAAAAACTTTCAGTTAACTTTGTTCTCTGATTTTCCTTTAAAATGGCTGCCATTCAATGGTGTAATTTTAGGTTAATCAAGTATCTAGGTTACACTGAAACATGAATTATTGGGGCACCGTGATACGTTCAAGCCTGCCTCATATGGTTTAAAAATACAAACTTTATTGTAAAATTTCTAATTAAAAAAATTATTAAGTTAAAATCACCAATAAACTAGCTAAATCACCAATAAACACAGTAAAAAACTTAGGAGATGGCATGGTGCACTGCCTGAGAACGCACGAGACCCTGAAAAGAGCGATCGACGGACACGTTTTGTTTTGAAAATGACTTCATATACATCGATGTTGCTGAATTATCTTCAATGTCGAATGCCATTAAATGTAAAATGTGTATTTACAACATATTTTAAGACTTTTTCGATTTTCTGAGAGTTGTTCATCCTATGTGCCGACACTTACCGACATGAAGAATCAGATCTAACCTATCTCTAGAGATGCTTCGAGCAGCCAGAGTAAAAATATTACGACCAGACCACACTGTCTTAAATGCATTGAAAACACTTAGTAGGTACTAAAATGGCTTATTATTTCCATTCCGAATGCCTTGAAAATGTTCAAATTATGTTTCTTATTAATTCAATTTTTCCTTTCCTTGAGTGAATGTTTACATTAATCTCTCGTAAGATTTCTCTAGAAAATCTATTCAAATGTAGTTTTTTGTTCGAAAATTAAACGTAACTCTTTTGAGTGGAGTACGTAATTGATATAGAAATATATAGTTCATGTATTACAGCTTCAACGTAATGTTGCTCACCTATTAAAAGGAAGTTCAGTGTTTTTCTACTGCGCTATGTAAACGTTATTACATATTTGCAATCTCTTATTTTGTGTAGTACTCCTGGGAATCTACATTTCATGTTTCTTGTATGTATTTATTATTATCAAATAATTTCGTAACTTATTTAAATATTATGAATGTTTCATGAAACATACATAAAACAACTGTCCGACACTTGGTCCATGAGCAGCTTTATTTTGTATTTAATGTATGAGTTATACTCATGTAATTTTTCTCGCTTTCCTGCTTCTTATTAGTATTTTCGCTGAGGGTTTGAGATCATTTCCTCGGGGTTACAACTCATCCCGCAGATGAAATTGAAAAAGGGAAAGTGGTTTTGCCTGTGTTTCCAGAGTGCCGTTGTTTGTGTTGGAGAATAGTCCCACTTGTTCAACAATTCATGGACCAGGCTCCTATTCCTACATTCCCCATATCTCGCAGTCGCGCAGTCCTGTCTGCAAACTCTTTTTACCTCCTATCGCCATTCCTTCTCTATTCTTTATCTTTCATAAACATAGATTTTTAATGTTACATAAACATAAATTTGTGAGTTGTGAGCGGATGATATGAGAAGTTATTTTTACGTTGATTCCGCTATCAAGGTATGTAGAAATACTGTGCAATCGCAATAATTGTATTAATTGTGCAAAAATATTTAAATCGCAGTGAAACGTCTACGTGGCAGTGGACGCATCACATCATTAGCATGGCGAATTATCAATAGCTAATGAGTAATAATTGCGTCACACTGAGAGTTGTAGGAGCAGAGCGCTCCGCAAACGGCGGAAGCTGTTTAAATTCTGACCATGTTTCAGTCATAGTTTCTTTGAATACTGTCTCTTCCTCAATAACCTACGGACAAAAAATGATAAACGGTTAAATAGATTGGGCGAAATATTGGACTATCACAAGTAATGAACCTCGTTTAAAGTGTTTAAGGAGATATACAAGATAACAGAACATTAAGAGCATAATCGAAATCAATAAACTGGGGAGGCTCAAAACCTTTAACAAAATCTTTAACAAAAAGACACACAAAATTTCAACGATATTTGCAAAAAATACATCCAGGAACAAGGCATCCATGGAAAGTTATAAACATAATTACAAATAAAAAAAGCCTAATCCTCCCACTTCACACTTGTTTTCTGCTTTGTTCCTGCTTCATCACACTTATTGCGTAATCTGATCAAGATAAAGCAAATGTTCTCGCAAAACATTTTTCAGAAACATTCAAACCTCATTCAAGTGTTGAGTGCAACTTACCTGCTAACCAGTTAGGATTCCGAAACAAATATTCAACCGTTCATTAGATTCTATATGAATTTATTGCAGATTGATATGAAAAGAAAAACATCATTGGGTTATTTGTAGACATCACAAGGGTCATTGATTGCCTGTGGCATTCAGATCTAATTTACAAACTAAGTGAACTATATATACCGCTATATCTACAAAAATCACGAATAATTATAAATTTCCTATCAGACAGAATCTTTTCAGCATGTCTCAACAATGCATAACATTTTTGGTAAAAAAAATTACTGTATTAGTCGTCGCTATCTCCCATATTACTTTCCCATATACGTACGTATATATACGAGTAATATACGTAGTAGGGAAAGTTCTGTAACGCTGCGGAAAATTGATTTCGAGATTATGTTTGGGGCTCCCCAGATACCGAAAAAGTGTTGTTCTTATTCAAAACGCCCGTCTGTCCGTCCGTCTGGTGTCTGACAACACTACTACGGATAATTTCCAAATTGAAGAAACTCCATCGAGCTCAAGTCGAAACTTTGAGATTTTAAAAAATATTCTTCAAAATCTGGGGGTACTTTACATAAAGCCCTCCGAACATTCTCAAGATTTTCTCAAAAACGGCTCCAAATTTTTTAAAAACCCCTGTAAGAATAGAGTAACATATAGTTATGAACGTAGCATAACTCCGATTTTCACGATTAACTCCCAATTTTCGAAAATTTCAAGAGTATGATTTTTTCGGTGTCTTCCTACAACTACAAAATTAAAGATAAGACAACTTTCCTTTAAATAAAATTTGTTTTCCATAGTAAGTTCTTTCATACATGTCATGTACATTTTTTGAACATTTTTGTAGTCTGCGCGCAACTATTTTGTGTGAAAGCTAGCTCAAAATTTCACATTTTCAGAAACGTTCAAACGCCATTTTTTTCAAAACCGGCTCCAATTTTTTTAAAACCTTGCAAAGGGATAGTGCTAATTACACTGTTAAACATAGTGTAAAGGTCGTGTTGGAGTAATTTTTGTTTTTTTTTAAATTATACAAATTGAGTTTATTGGGAAGATCTCTCACGCCGTTATTATGCACATTTCCACTAATTTGTAAGCACTTCTGTATTTGTGAAATAATAAGCGATAAATGACTTCTTTTAAAGTTTTCGATACGTCATACATTTCTAGTAAAAAAGAACTTCAAATTTCGAAATTACAGTAGCTCTTAAACGCCATTTTCCCGGCTCCAAATTTTTCAAAGAAAACTGCTATTTACGACGACATTTTACTGTCCTTCAATTGTCTTGAAAAAATATTTCCGCTCTACAATAAGGAAACCGAAAAATTAAGAACATGTTTAAAAATATGTACTTTGGGCGGCGATAGATGGTAGTTGGCAAGAGTATGTGGCAAGTTTGAATAAAAAGCCGAGACCAAAGGAAATAGAAAACTAATACGGGAAAGTCTATGCCATTCTGTAGCACCACTAGTTTTAAACTTAGCATAATATAAACTAAAAATTAACCCATCTATACAGTTTAGAAATATCTTTACTCATATAATTATCTAATCTTCTTCCATTAAAAGATAAAGGAGGAACAAGCCTGTTGGTTGATCCAAAAATCACCCACCACATATTAGGCACAAAATTAACTTGGAAATCACATATCAATATTTCATGGTAACAAGAAACTCAAAATTATATCCACCGTTAAACCCCAAACCTTCATTACATGTCTCCCACATATTGGGCGATGCTGCAAAATTAAAAACATTTTAAACAATTCAAATTGAAATTCTTCGGTCTACCTTAAAAAAGTTGCTTGGTATATGTTCTATGATAAAATCCACAATTAATTAAGTATTCCCTACATACAAGACTACATTAAAAACAATATCCTATACTATAACAAAATACCTGGTTTACCATTAACTAAATTTACCATTTCACATTGAAATTTCCACCAACATAACCAGAATCAAATCCAAATTCCTCAAAGACAAATTTCGATCACCTTAAAATAAGTAATAGAAAAATAACTTTCCACAAACAATTGAACAAAATAATCAAATTATAACTTTTTTAACAATTACATCATCTAGAAGGTGCCTCATGTGGTTACCTCAGACAGAAGAAAATGTTTTAAAATAATTCCATACAATGGAAATATTATAAGTGTAATTTATCTTGTGAAACACCTCGGCACTGAACTTGGAATAAATAAATTGAAAGAAGAGAATTGCAGTCGAAGCAGCTAATGGAATAAGCGGCACCGATTATGGGAGCTCTCCGTGATAATCGGCCACCACCAAATCCACAAATAATTTCAGAACTTTGAACCATCGTACACAGAATTGTAAAATAAGCGTGACTACTTTAAGGGTAATTTCACTCCCGTCACTGTTGCCTCACGCACCCTCCCTGCGGCCGGCGTTGCACCGCGTGCAGGCAGCGCGCACTCCCTCCGGCCCCTTCGTGGGAGACGCTCATCGATCATGGCTCACAGCTCTTCTTACGCCTCCGCCCCCCCTCCGCCGCCAGCGCCACTGCTGTCTCCCTCCACCGAGTTTTAATCCTGGACAGCGCCTTTCGAACTGGTGCTCCGCTTCCCGGTGCTCTACGGGAAGACGAAGCACTTTAGTTAAGACCTCGACGAATTCTTTATTAGTTCATAAATATGATTACGTGTGGGGGAACGGAGCGTTTAAGACTTTCCTGCGGTCCGCAGGTGGATTCGTTTTTCGCTGGCCCTAAACCCTTTTTAGTTCACCTATGATGGCCCTTGACGCTCACTTGACATTTACGATAGATAGTGTACCTTCTAGTAGTGGTAGTAGTAGTAGTAGTAGTGATTGATTGCTCATTCGTCTATTGATATTGAAAAGGCACTGGATGGACATTGAATATTGAATCTGATATTGAAGGGATGGATCACGACGTGTTCAAGAAGAATTATTACTGCTCTTAGGCGATAAAGATAGAGAATATGGAAGAAACAATGATTAGCAGTAAATAAAGTAATGAGTAGAAGAAGAGTTTTCTTCTGTGAATTATTGCTTTCAGCAAATAAGATAGTGACCCGAAATTTGGTTATAACGTTATTTACCTAATAATATCTTAAGAAAACAATTAAAACTGACACTTTGCGAGAACAATATATTTGAAAACATTGAAATATTAGTTGTCACATTACATTCTTCGCATTCATATTGTTATTCTTTAATTCGTACTTCTCACATTATATTCTACATAAATGTTTGAAGTTAGTGACATTAGTCATCTTACATTTCTTGTGATCTCTGGAGCTGTTTTATTATTTTAAAGTTCTTAATCTACTAGCGGATTCAAATAATTTCATGAAATATTTATGTTGTATTGTGACTATTTCGACTTAGGACGCTGTAAACTGTGTACAACTAGTTCAAATGCATAAATGTCATTGAAATACACTATTTGAAAAGTTTCTTATACAAAAAAATTCCTTAAAGACATAAAAAAATTCTATTAATATTTAGCTATACAATATTTTAAAAGTGCATGAGGCATCGATATTTAAACATATATTTATTTGAAAGCCCAGCCGAACTTCTCATTATTCTAACTTTTCAATAAAAACAGAGACGTATAATATCGTTTGTAATACACTAGCAAGTTTTTATACAAATTTATAATTGGAGAGCTCAAAAAGAAAATATGTGAACTTTCATGACGCGCCCAGAAAACGGCTGTGTACTCTCTTCTATTGAAACCGCGAGCGGCGCCGCGTGCGCTTTGAAGTGCGGTTCGCGTCCGCTCCGCCCGCGGAGGCGCTGCACCCCTCCCCTCCCGCCTGACTCTCGGCAGCTCAGCTGTTTTGCTTATTTAGCGCTTCGATTCCCCTCCTTATTTGGCACCAGAACGCCTCCTACGATTAATCGAATCTCGAGCGACGTCATGAGGATGGGCCTCTGAGGGCCCCCGAGCCTGGGCGAGGAGGGGAGGAAGGCCGTACGCGGGACGCGTGGGGGGTGGGGTGCGGGTGGGGGTCTTCCGGTAGCTGCCGTCGCGTCGAGAGCAGGATGCCGCCGAACGAATTTGTGAATCACCCGCGAAGCGGTTCTTTGCTCCTTTTCTTACTCTCTGCATTTGCTTTCTCTTGTTTCTTCGTGTTGCGGGCATCAGAGTTAGAACGAGTGAGAATAAACCTGTGAATAGTCCAGTAATATGTTTTGTTTCATTTTGTTCTTCGTTTCCGATTTATAATCTTTAAAACTCTTTTACTTCGGGTGTTTTTTTAATGACGGTTTTCTTTCCAACAAAATGCATTCCTTGTAAATAGAATCTGATTCTCCTTGTGAGCCAGAAGAATGCTGGGACATTTATGCTTATCTCGAAGGGGCGAATTTTAATGAAATGTCCTTTTTTCTTTTCAGTTCAGAACAAGGCCTCCTAGAATAGAAATTAATTTAATGTTATGATGAAACGAAAACACCTATTTTTATACGTCATGTTTTGGATTCGTCGATTTCGACTAATTTTTTAAACATTTTTCGTCATTTTTACTGCATTTTGTGCTGATTTCATCGATTTCAATATTGTTTTAATGGTACAAAATGGTTCAAACAATGTTTACGACTTTAAAACAATGTTCAGCAAAGAATTTCTGAGTAGTATACTCCATTTCTACGCTCATATATTGTAATGACAGCATTTGTGAGTAGTATGTGATGTAAGGTTTCTGTAACGTTTATCGGCGCCATTGTGGGTTCGGTCGATTTCGGGATAAATAAAGTCAGAGATTTTCTTTTTAAAAAAAGCGTATCCCCCTCTTGCGTCCTTTCCGAGAGTATGAACGTAACTTTCGCAACCCCATAACGGTCTCGCATGGATTTGAGCTACTAGCGAACATTTTTCAGCCGTTGCTGCCCAGATCTCTTGCCTTTTAATATCCGCAAGTCCTATTGGAAATCAGCCGTTCTATCTCACGGATTCGCCCTATTTCCCACATTTCGAGAGGACGTCTCCCAACCCTGGCGCCGGTCAAGTAGCCGTTTAATTTTGTCAACGCCCAGTAGCGATAGTCCGCTTCCCTGCCATTGCACTCTAAGCACCTTGTATTAGTGGTGTCATGCCCTGTTTTCATTGCTAATTTAATCCAAAGTTTACAATAGATTTCAATTTTAAAAAATCTCTCCAATTCCTATACTACTTGACCTCTTCTGAAGACTCGGTATTTGCCTGGGCAATCTAGAAACTAACCTAGATTAATTTGGAAATAATCTGTTTCGATTGCTTTTCTAGTGATCTATCCTATCCCATCTCCAGCTTTCTGCCCATAGTTTCAATAGCTGGGAAAACTACGCTTTTTATTTGAAATTGTAATCGTCACACGTTTTTACCGGCAATTCCCGGAACACGCTGCGCACTGCGCAAACGACTTCTTATGGAGCGCAATTCTTCCCTTTGCTATGAGGCCGTCAGTATGTCATTATTCCTCCCCCATTCATGGAAAGTTTTTGACCAAGAATATGTAAATGTTTTGACGCGGTCAGATTTTTTCCCTAGCGTGTACCATTTCTCTTTGCTACCCCAGATAAACGCCATTCTTGAAGACCTACTACTTTGTTTTTTTGAATATTTACTTTTAGTCCCCATGTCTCAATATTACCGTTCTAGAATAATTTCAAACTCTCTGTAATACTATATATATAAATATATAGTAGTATATTATATATATATATATATATATATATATATATGATTTAGTCTTATGTTCGGAGACGATTGAGGCTTACAGAAAGTTATAAATTTATAGTTTATATCGTATTGGTGTGGGCTACGAAAATGTTTCCTTGATCGCCTTCTGTCTCGAGACAGAATAGCGACAATACTTGACAATGATTATTACTTTGCCCTAGAATCATGACTATTGAAGAGATTGTCGGGGTTGCCCTTTGGCCTTGGACGAGAATAAACGTTCTCCCTACGAAATTTCAACGCTTTTGCACCGCACTGCGTGTTTATGCAACGCAGGCTTTCCTGTGTGTTTTGGAGTCAGAGTAGTGGGAATTACTTGTCAACCTACCGGATCCAAACTTTTCCACGCGCATCAATACACGTTTCACGGAAGCTTCTCCGCACAGATCGCTACCACCAAACTGCTCGCGGCTCTTCTGATTTTCAAACATACGAGCTCGCCGAGTCTGACGTGAAACAATTGAACTCCAGGGTATTCTGACAAGTAAGCTTTTCGCGCGACGCCGCAAGAAGGTGTAGCGATATATTGTGACTTTTCGAACAAGTTGAAGCAGTTGTAAGTCAATTGTCAAGACATTATTTTAAATAAATTTTTCCACATTTTGTGAAGAGTAATTCCGGAGAATTTTGCAAATTTTAGAATCTCAAAAAGCGCTAAGTTTCAAATGTGTAATCTTTTCTTCTTAAATGCTTTAAAAAAGGCAGCGAAACTGAGATGTTCGAAGCGTGTCGTCAAATTTGAATAGTTTCGTCATGTGTTCAACAAAATATTTATAATGATGGATATATTATATCCATATTTGCGTATTAAATTTCGGATATACACACTCAGGTTGGGGTATTGTAATTAACAACCAGAAAACATTTTTAAATTATTTCTTACTTGAGTTCTAGAAACATCACCGGGAATGTGCATTACCGATAACACTGCGCGCCTTATTTCTGCACCTCAAGACGAACTCAATCTGTGCGTTCTTTCGTTTTGTCCACCCTTTCACCTGAAGGCGTCTAAAGGCATTGTTTCCTACCTTTTATCAAATACATTTGTGTCGCAAATAGTCCTTGTGCGTGTTTTAGCCGTTAGAGTCATCCTGGCAAACACAAAGTTCTGCCATTCGGTAATGCCGATTGGCGTTAGGGCCATATTATTTGATGATTTTCCATTTGATGTTCCTCTCATCATAAAATCAAAACCTTAGATTTTTTCCATCCTGCTGGAAGTTTCCAACATAAAAATGTTTGATAACGTTATAGACCTTCAAGTAATGAACGCTGCTAATTGAATTGCGGAAATAAAAAGTCAGTTCGGTTTCTGTATCCAAAACAGAAAACATTTAAAGTTTTTACTTCAGATGATCTTAATTATAGCTTTATAATAAGCATGCTTCTGTTACAAGGCGATTATTGTAGAAACAGTCACCAGTGCTTCCTATGCGGGTTTTCAGCTATGCAGTCACTTGTAACGCGGCAGATTCAAAAATTAAGGTAACAATCCACAAACAACGCACACTACGCAGCGCACACAACACACACACCACACACCACACATATATATATATATATATACTATATATATTATTATATAATATATATATATATATATATATATATATATATTATATATATTATTGTGACTACCTGGGAAGCGGTACTTCACGACAAATAAATTATGCAGGGACAGGTACATTTTCGGTGAATGGGTCTCCAAGGAATTTGGCGGCAGCATAGGCAGATAATCGTTATACAATTGCTTTGACATTAAACTATTTTTAATGATCATAAAACACACTTCACAAATAGTATTTACAAAATCGCAATGCGCAGGCCTTGGAAACCGCACGGTCAACGTACCTTCATGTTTTAAAAAACCACTGCTTTCCTCTAGAGCGACCGGGCGTCGTGGCAAAGGCGACGGGTGTCTTCGCGCAAATCTTCGGTTCGCGCCGAAGTCCGCCGGGAATTCGCCCTCCTTCGGCGACAACTCCTCTGGCCTCAACCGTAAACGGCCGATGAATTCGCCGGGGTCCACCCCAGCCGGGTGGTGAACAAAAGTCTCACGCGGCACTGGAACGCACGACGCGTGATTGATGTTCGTACGGTTGTTCTATGTCTTTTCAGCAAACCTTTCTGCCAACTTCGCGCGAAATGTCCCGTAAGTCTGCCCACTGTTATATTATACCAGGGGCGGGAATTATAACACCAGCCCACCGGGCCACACGATTTTCCTGTCTTATTTTTTTTATCAGCTTCTTGGTACGCAATTCTAAACTTCCCCTAATCATCTGACTGTTAATCGCTTAATCAAACTGGTTAGACATTCAGCGGCGCACACTCAAGTCGACCTGCACTTACAGCACGACAATAAATCTCTTGGTACGCAACACAGCCGCCCGTGCTTCAACTGCGAGCCTCTCCGCGCAGACGACTACTAACCGTCGCTCGCCTCGCGTCCCCGCCCCCCGCGGAATTTGACCGTTGGTGGGGCGCGGGCGTTACTTCGCTCGATCAACTCCAGTACTTTATTTTAATTTATACATTGGTGATCATTTTAATTGTTCTAATTCCAGAAACGTTCTTCGTTTCAATATATAGTATATATAGTCGGTTTTCTTCGTAAGAGGTGAGTTGTAGGTCGCCTTACCTACTAGCTCGGTCGGTAGAAAGGTAGCCTGAAAACAAGGGAATACTTCCCTAGATCTAGCACAAGCTCGTATTTTATTCCCCAATGGTATAATCCATAGTTATTAAACTAAATATCATGATAGCTTACATTCTTTACTTGCGAGCCAACCAGCGCGGCTAAGAATCTTTTTTTCTTTATCATTTAGCACTGCAATTCAAGTGTCAATATGCTTAAATGCCTGAGGGGCAGTTGAGAGCTTATTGGCTAAAGCTCTTAAAAATAAAGTCACCGTGGTGGCTGACTCGAATCCGTTGATTTGCTGGGTCAAAGTCGCTGGCCACCCTGCGGAGACCTGAGCAGCGGCCGGTCCAAGAGCGCGAGGGTGCAGGTAGACCAGACGGTTCCGCTCAGCCGGCCGGCTCAACACCCTCCAGACAATGGCGCTCTGCTTTGAACACAAGCGGGTGACGATCGCAGCGGGTTCCCAAGTCGCTTCCGCGTGACGAGTAATAATACCGGTCGTAATCGGTGCTATGAGTAGTTTTTATAACTGATAAGTCCGTTGGACGTATAGCAAAGATGAATTTTAGTTGAAATCTCGGTTGATTTAATCAGTAATGGCCAAGTACGACACGTCAACATGTCTGAACTGCAAACACTGCGGTTCAACAAAAAATCTAAGTCCGAATTTGACTGCTACTTCAGCTGACTACGCGCCGACGTGCGATCGCGGCCACGGCTCCTCTGTCCTTTTGCTCCAAACTCACCCCGTGCTCGCCTCTCTGATTCTACCCGTGTCTGCTCGCGCAACCCTTCACGAAAGCCCCAGTTTCCTCCACTATGATAATCAAAGTTCTGGAAAGATCTACAGATTTTAGAAATCTGGTTGGTGATAGGTTGCAACCATGTGCGAGTAGAATTACGTAGTCCAATCTCTGAAGGAGTTTTAAAGGGAATTCGGGTGGGAAATTTCCAGCATTCACTGTCTTATGTGTCCTTGTCTAACACCGTATTTACAAAAAAACACGTGTTGGTCGGAGTGGGTCCAGAACGGACATAATGTTTACTTAATGGCATGTGTGTGGCGCCGCAGGTGCTCAAGGGAGTGGTTACGTCGTTTCTGACGGGGGGTGTTTCCTAAAGGCCTAAATGCAGTCATAGCAGTGCGGAGCGAATCGGAAGGAGGGGGTCGCGGGCGCGTTGAAAAGACTCTGGCCTGGGGGCGCGTGAGCGACAGCTCAGGAGGGCCGGCTGCTGTACGAAAGCTATTGGGAATAATATTATTTAATAATACCGGTAGTATTAATATTTGGTAACGCTACAATATTGAGATTGATGTAACATAAACTATACAATACTAAAGTTTTACTTTTAAGGCTAAATGTTCCGACACTAGTACAATTTGTAGCCTCCAAGTGGCAGCACCAAAATAAGTAAAATTTACTTTACCGATAACGCCTGAACCAATGGTTCTATTTTCGATCTGTAAACGGCATTTCAAGCATTTTTAAAATAGAATTTACGCTACGAAGCCCTTTTTCAAAAAATCTAGCAAAAACTTGAATTTGAAATTAGTTCTCAAACTTCTGAGAAAAAATTAAAAAATGTGGGCTTATAGCGCGATGGCGACATGCTTCCTGAATCCAACGCTGTGACAATCGTGCAAATCGGACGAATAGGAGGGTCGTAAAGAGAAATTTAGAAAAACACCTCCCCCCTCCTCCTGCCGCACCGTTGCGTCATACACCCGCCGGTTGTGGGCCCTCTGTGGGCGCGGCGGCACAGCCAGGCCAGGCGGCGTGCGGCCAGCCCCGGCGGAGCAGGCGGGCCAGACAATCGGTTTATGCTTTCGTCACTTGGCATCTCAATTTATTTTTCCAGATATCAAACTAGAGATGCTGTACTACTATTGCAGTAGTACATAACTATCTTTTTATACATATTACCGTCTTCTTTCGATTACCATCTTAAAATTATTTGAGGCATTACTCAAAATATTGATTCCGATTTGGAACTAGTTTTTAAAAAATGAACTAATTCTGTAAATATCACCATTATTCCATCTTCTCGCATCTTATTTTAGATATATTTTACTTCTAAAGTCTTCCGTTATCATTCCACCTTGCTCTAAGATCACCCGTTGTCAAATACCGGAAAGAATGAGCGGAGTATACGCACGAGCTCTTTTATCCTACAACTTGATTTTTGATCTTAAAACGCCGTTTATCTGAATTAAAGAGTTCATCTGGTGAATGTCTTTTCCCAAGTAAAATAGCCGAATCTAATTTTTAAAATGTCTTCGTACTTTCGGACAAATTTAAAAAAAAGGTGATAAAATAGCGCGCTGGCGAGCTGCATCCCGACTCCAACATCGTAACAAGCTTAGAAATATGATATTATAAACCATGACTTTTCCCAGCTTACTTAGTAAGTTATTTTGATATAAAATAAATACGTTATATTTTTTTAATTTTGAAGGGAATAAATAATTCCTGGCGCGTCATTTCGTACAGACAACATAAATGCATAAAGTGTAATGATGAAATCGAAATACTCCTAGATGTTTACTTGCATTTGGAGCGTTTTCCCTTCCATTTTTTTTATTTTATAAAAAGTGGATTTTCTAGAAAAAATTATCTGCAGAAATTGCAATATGCAAAACTAGTTGGACATGACTCGTTCGTGATGTATCGGCCACAATGATACAAATAATACGGAACATTCCAACGAGTTTAGAAACCAAGGAAATCTTTTTCTGTGAGGATGATCTTAGTTGCTTTACGCTAACGCTTTGCTTTAAGCTAACACTAACGCAACGTAATGTAATTTACACAACTTTCCAGAGGAGATAGAAAGTGAGGCTTCTTCCAATGTGAATTGTTTTTGAAAATCTTAATAGTAGATGCTTACATGCTTAAGTATATGCGCACATCAACAACATTTTAAAAATTTTCTTTTTCACAGGAATGACTTTTGTCGATTTACTCAATCACACGGTATTCATGCAATTGCGTTGTTATTTGCACAATCTCGGCTGTCTCTTTCTTTGGTAATGGAATAATTATAGTGCGTTGCGAACCTGTTGGTCACTGTTTTCGTTTCCAGATCACATTGAATAATTGTGTTAGTTTCGCCAAGATTTCTTCCCCTGTATCTTTGAATAGTTCGATTTGAATATTATCTACAGCCGGGGACTTCCCATTTTTCAATGGTTTTGTCGCCCAATGCTTTTCTTCTATCTCTGGTTCCTCTTCGTAATCATCAATACGAGTATTTATCCACTACTCTATTTGTAAGTCCTTCTCATATAACTTTTTCGTGTATTCTTCCCACCTTTTCGTGATCACTTCTTTTGTTGTATTTATTGTGTCGTTCTCGTTCTTAACATTCGCTATTGTTAGTTCCAAGAGCCTCACTCACAACTTGAAACATGTTTAAAAATTGAAATTTAGTTCTTGCAATAGATAATGTGGTCACTTAAGTACTGCATATGAAAAAGATCGTTTCAAAAATGGGTAGGAAAAACCTCGAGAGGGACATTGAATGTCAGATGGATTCAAAACTATTAATCAGTAAGTTGATTATTGTATGGGTAAAGATTGAAATAATATGAATATACTGCGTGAAAACTACAAATGCAGTAATTCATGTTATTTTGATTCACTTTGCACTTTGGTGTATTAATGTTTAATTTAGATTAATAACTCGAACCAAAAAGGTTATAATACTTGTTTTTTTCTTCAGTTTTTAAGATGTTAAGCGTCTTTTACGATAGTTAAAAAAGCTTTTGGATGATTAAGATAAAACTTTTTTCCGTAAAAGTTACGATTTAACAAACTGTCAAATATAAATATTTGCCCCTAACGGAATATTTTCCCTTCCAAAAACGAAACCAATCTTTTCCCGAACTCATTTATTGGCTATAATGTAAATGTCACAATGAGAAAAAATGATGGCATTCAGTGAACTCAAAACGAACATTAAATTCTCTGTCAATAGCGTCACACATTTTCGACATTGTAAATTCACTTGCTCAATATTCGACAACAAACATTTTGGCGTGATGGAGCTCTACAGGTGACCTCTTTTTTGCGTGGTGGGTGGACGAGGAAGGCTGGGTTTCGTGACGCGCGAGTGACCCCGAAAGT
>BOPP01000232.1:1321731-1335050 GCA_017312745.1 Gryllus bimaculatus | reverse complement strand
GGGGGGGGGGGGGGGTTGCGCCCGCGGAGGTGATCAGATTCCCGGCCTCCGCTGAGCCCTTGCGCACGCGCTCCCCGTCTTTGTTTCTCGTGACTGGGCGGGCTATCGGGAGGAGCTTAACTTTGCGACGTAATACGAGTAGCCTAGTTGCAGTCGGAGAGACAAAGTAGGACGTGAAGTAAGATCACTTCCTGGGTGCGTAAAGATGAAAACGTGGAATTTATATGGACAGTTGTTGAATAGTCTTCCTTTTCGGTAGTAAAATATTGTGATAATTTGTTTTCTATTCCAATGTTTAAGTACGAACTTCCTTCAATTACGTCAGGCTCGTCATATAAAATCATGTTCTCGATTATTTATATTATCACCCACTCACATACACACACCTTATGCCACATAAAATAAATAAAAATGAATACTTAAATCGTTGAATGATTTGTGTGTAATAAGTATATTCTTAATATTTGCAATTTAATTTCTAATTATATTCGTTTATTAATGTTTGTACGAAAATGTTTATTCTTTTAAGATAAAGTTTTGATATGAATCACTTATGATAATTAACTTTAAAACTTGTGATATTCTTTTTAAACAATGTGTTGATGTTTAGTCTCGAACTGAAAATAAGGTATCATTGAATTGAATTGATCAACGTTCTTAAAAGCCATATTTATAGTTAAGGCTTTTATGAATACAGAAATGTTAAAAAACATACTTATGAATACTGTGTTTGTACAATTATATCTCGTTTCAGCTCAGATTATGTTTGCAACGCTTTTATAGCAGAAGTGATGCCACTGTTTTGTTGTTTTTATGAACCTTTAGTAAACTGTAAACATTCTATCAGAAAATGTACCGAAGAAACAAATAATAATTAGTGTCTATAAAACTCCAGATATAATATCTCCACAATTGTTTCAACAATTTAAAACTCTATAAGTCGTATTTCATTTGGTATAATAATTTTAACTGCTGCGAGAATCCCTATCAACTGTGGGATTAACTTCTTGAATGTTGAGTTGATTCGTAATCATTTTCAGCATCATTGTAGAGACTTACACTTAGTAAACTTCTGCTGAACCATCCTTCGAATGTTAGGGAAAAAGTATTTAGGAAGACCATAAGGGGAGAAAAAGCTCCGCGCAAGTTTGCTTTTACCTTGTGATTGAGTCGTGAAAAGCAGCGACAAACCACCAACAATCCTGAAGATTCACTTACTTGTAACTGCCTAATGACGTAAAGCTTCAAACCACTCGAAATTTTGAAAACTAATTAAATGAATGAATGCTTCACTGATATTTCTATAAACTTTTGAGTGTCGTATAGCAAGAAAATTATTGCCATTACTTTATAAATTAAAGTCAAGGTAATACAATCTTTTCGCTATACCAGTGAAAGCATGCAAGATGTATGCAATTCTGATCACACTTGAACAACATCAAAGTGTAAAAAGGCATTGCAATGCTGCAGTAACTTATATGTGTTAAGTTAGTCCTGATTGATTGTTTTACCAACGAAAGTGTAATAGTTCTGTGAACAATATATTTCACCTCTGAATGAGAAAAAAATCCAAGATTAGTGCATCACGGTCTTGCCTTAAGGTTGAAATATTTCTGCTGAAGATACAGGGATTACTGCATAGTAAGTAGCCGACGAATGAGAGAGTTTTAGCAGTGGAAAAGTAAGACGGCAGACTGCGCCGTTGTAAGACCGCTCCTCTTCCACCCTTGGAACTTCACTCTCAGTTCATTTTTTGTCCCGTTTCTTTTGCCCTTCATTACACCACCTGTTTCATTGCTTAAATCATCAGTTCAATTTGAATACTATTGCACAATCAGAAATAAGAGATCTTAGTTAAACGCATGATAACAATCTTCTCTCAGTAAAACATTATTCTGAAAGTGAAAATGGCTTAATGGAAAATCCAAGAACGCGAAAAATACTAATATTTTCGAAAAATTGTACATGATCGTACTTCAATATCGGTTTTGAACAACAGATTTAAAGGAAAAAATGTTTATCATGGTTATTGTAGATGAATAAAGACGCTAATAAAGTTTTGCTGCTGTTGAAAAGTCAGAGATTTCAACAAAAATCAAATGTGGCGCTTTTTTAAAGTTCTTTACGCTACATTACACAAAGAATATTAAAAAATTGGAGCCATTCTTGTGATAATGTTGAACATGATAATTAGCTTTGGTGTAAAGTACTCTAACAAAATATCCGTTTAACACTCAGAGGAACTTGATTTCGTTTAGATCGATAGGAAAATATTCATTTTGAAGGAAATCGACTGGAAGAATTAGGCGCTAGCATTGACCAGCGACAGGAAGAGAGACGGACGGAAGAGAGATCAATTTTTTGGTACAAAGAACCCACAAAATATGGATTCTGATCACACAATGTGCCAGAGGACGTATTTATCAACATATAAAGCAATATTTATCCACTTTTCCTTACCAGGCCCTGGCAAATAAGATTGTCAAAAAATTGCCGGCGGACGATTACAATACTTTCCCTTCTTACGATGTAAGGCGAAAAAGTAAAACTTTTGCGTTGTAACTGAGTTTACCATTGGATAATCATTTTTCTTCCCTCACACTGCTTCCCGCCCTGTCCGCTCTTATTGTAGCCTCCTCCTGCCCCGTGTCCATTGCCAGCAGCCCCGCCGCCACTCCTACCGCGACCAAAGCTTCGCGCTCCAAGAGCTGCAAGGCGAATTCAGTGCAGGCGTAGGCTCCCTCCAACTCACGCCCATCCTATCCCCGCCCCCAACCTCCCACCCTCCCACACACACACACAACCTGACCCCATCGCTCTCCACTCTGACAACACCTCTCAACCCACAACCTGGACGCTCTCACCTGGCGTCTGCAGCTTCCACGTTTCTTTGTGTCTCACTTCCTATTTCATGTGTTTCATACGCAACGTCCACTATGTTGCCACTCCCATGTTGTCGAATCTTTTCTTAACACTTTTCAGGTTATTTGTTGCCCCGTTTCACTTCGACTAGCTCCATTATAGTTCATTTCCTCGCTGATCTTGTTTCATCAACTTCTTTAATCCTATCTCTAGACCTCACAAACTTGACCACACTAAAAAATATACTTTCAAGTAGATGCGTCCATTTTTCTCATTTTCCAGTCTTACCTCCCAATCTACCCTCAATCAATAGATAAGAACGTAAATATCTTCATCTTTTGAGCTTGTAACTTTTAAACTAATCACACTGACAACAATTTAAAATATTGAAAATAAAAGTTAAACTTCCATTCAGCCTTTGTCTTCTGGTTATCCATGTATTTTATTAATTTGTATTAAATTGTTCCTATATCGTAGTTTATAAAATAATGTATTTTAATATTGTATTGGACTTGCCAAGTTGAACCTGAAGATGGACACACACTCTATCACCGAAACGTTGTGAAAAGTAATAAATGATTAAAATCTATTTTACGAAAATGTTTACTATCACTGTTAAAGAAGTATATTTATTGTCCCAACAAAAGTGATTGTATGAAAATTGGATTTGGAAACTTTTCCAATACAACTATTAAAAAATCAAATAAGATGAAATAAAACTTTGGAATTGAAACATATTACTGAAGGTGATTGATTTCGAACCCCCCGCCCCCATTTTCTCTATGTAAACCTATTACAAAATTTATTGTTATGGTCTAATTATAAACATCTTACAATATTTCTTCTTACAATAATTCCATTCCAATATACCATGATACATGTACAGATATGTAATCGAATTATTTTCATCTACGAGCTTGCTTAACGATGTTGTACGATTGGTATTAAAATATTTCTGGGAAATTGAGCCGTATTTTCTCTAAACGATTTTATAAGTGGGGGTTTCTTCGATGATGATGGAGAACAATAGAGAACATAGAACAAGGGAAACTAATTTAATATTTCATCATTTGTGAACTTCAGCAAACATAAAAGCGCAAGGAAGTAACGCGTGCACCGTTGACGTAGGGCCTCCCTCTTCCCGTGACCTTCGCTCAGCGAACTGAGGAAGCTGAGGCAATTGAGGTGACCCTCAGCGCTCAGGTTTTCACGACCAGTTTTTAATTGTTGTTATTATTATTATATTATTATTTCCTTTATTGTCTCTGTTAAATCATAATTATAAATTAACCCTCCGTTACACGAGCTTTGTTTGTGAACGCGCGGACTGACAGTCCACAAAATTAAACCATTCTCGTCTCACAATTTTTAGAGTTATTTTTATAGTATTGTTCGTAACATCAAATATACTTTGTGTTGCTGTAATATCATAATATGCTGTTATAATATAAATCATGAAATATATTAATTACATTAATAATATATATATATATATATATATATATATATATTATATATATATATAAATAAGTTTTGTTGAAATGTAATAACACATTTCTTCGCAAGCAAGTCTGATATTAAAAACAAGAGAAATGGACACAGCGATACAAATAAAATAATAATAATAATAATAATAATAATAATAATAATAAATAATATAATAATAATAATAATAATAATAATAAAATAATAATAATTATTATTATTATTATTGTTATATAATATATATTATATACATTATTATTATATATTAAGTTTTAAGGAAAAAAAATGTTTCAAAATATGCAAATCAAAAATGTCAATAATGACGAGCCTTGTGACCAAAATTGTTTGGTGAAAATTTCGTCTCATATCTTGAATTGTATATATTAGAAAATATTATAGGTTGAGTTTTTATTGAATAACTCAGTGTTTTTATAATTAATTGACCCATAAATCTGCGACTTTAATGGAGTTATGCGCAAAAATTTTTAGATTTTATACAATTTTTATAATAGAAAATATATTTACGCACTACTCTTATAGTTAAGCGTTGATGAACTATTAGAAAATTGCAGAGGCAGGATTTTGGATCATTTATTGAGAAAAGGGTCCTCTTGTATAAGATGGAAAAAATTCTACTAAGCCAAATGGCATTTGAATACTTACACTAATTCTATCATGAACATAATATTTTTGAAAGACACTCTAGGATGGCCGCGGGGGTTGCACGATCTATTTGTAATTTTTCGAAGCAGTTGAAAGTCGATTTCAAAGTGCTTTACAAAAATGTCTGTGGAAGAATTTGCGACGTTTTTGGCCAATTTTCTCTCGCCTGTCGAAAGCACCACGTTTGAATTGTATACTCTTTTCTACTTAAATGCCTTCAAAGAGTAGCGAAACTGAGTTGTTCGAAACGTGGCGCCAAATTTGAATTATTAATTAATTTTGTCACCCATCTACACCCCTCCACAGTATTAAACGGTTTTCTTATGTTAATTGCTTTGACAACATTACACTATTTTACCTGATTGAAAAAAATATGAAAAATAATAAAACAATTTAAACTTTCATAAAAACATTTTTGATATTTTCTCAGCGCCAACTTAAAACGCAAAGAGTTTTTAATAACAAAAAATAATTTTAATTTTCTTAGTGCCCTGGAAAAGGCTTGGCATAAATCTGAAAAGTTCTCCTTAAAGCAGACGTGAATTTTTTATTGCTGAACTGTAGTTAGGAAAATAAAAATAATTTTTAAGATTTTAAACCACATAAACTTTGGAAATGGCAGCAAGAGTGTTGTGCTTTTCTTTAAGCTTTTTAATATATTTGTAATAAATATTTTTGTATATGTTTAAAACAACATATTTGCTTTTCTAATAACGCAAAAGTGAAATTACTCTAATAACATAGAATATATTCGAAAATATTCGGTGGAGAAAACAGGTTCGCTTTTTTCTCACTGTACACTTTGCATTAAACAAATATCATTTATTAGTTACAATATATCTTACATTATACTTGAAAACATACTTACAAAAAAATATGTAATATAGAGTTTTACTGAACCTCATTCGTAATTATCATCCGTAAGCTGTTCTTCAGCGTTTTTCTCTAATAAGATCATTTTCAATTAGTTCCAAAAAATCTGTCCCAAAATCTACATGATTCTTTCCCGGATTTGATTTTTATTTTCATGTTTTTGTCTCCTAATTTTTTGAAAAGATTAAAACTTCACAAACACAGTGTAATTTTTTTAAACATTCACTTCTGAAATTTCTCTATTAATAATTTTGTAGGCGAATAAATATGACATTAAAAGACGACTTTTTTGTATGTTTATGTGAACAGGGAGTTAAATTTAATATTAATATGATTTTAGTTATCATTTGAAAATCGGTATTTGCACGCTTAAGAGCATAACTGTGAGAAGTCGAACGCAATAAGTGAAATATGCTTTCACTTTGTAGCATTACTCACAGTTTGATTTTCTCCGTATTCACTAGAACTTCTTGAAATTTAATAAGTTTGCCACAACAAAACACGTATTTGGAAATTTCTTAGAATCTTCTGGCTGGATTGAAAAACAAATTAGGGACCGTCCATAAATTGCGTGAGGCGATTTTTCGACTCTCCCTCTCTCCTTGGTGAAATGTGAGATTTGGATCAACCAAATGCCCCTTCTAATCACACGTAAAATAATTCAAAATGCTTATTTTTAATGTTAATACGTTAATTTGTAATTTATTGTATTAGGATTTATTTAAAAGAAACATTATCTGTTTAATTATATTTATTAAAAATTCTATATAACTAGCATTTAGAACATAAAATGATTGAATTAGAATGAATATTATTTCACTTCTAAAAACAGCGCAATAATTCATTGTCGGTGATTTTTCTTCAAAATTTCTGTAAAAATACAGGCAATGAGATTTGTCTCATTAATTATAAAAAGTTTGGTAATTTTTATTAGATTATTCTGTGATATACTCAAATGTCACATGAGTGTAATAGGGAAATGTCATTAACCATACTTGTACGACGGAATTTTGCATAGGTAATATTAGAATACAGGGAATACGCACAGCATAGCAACGACCTAATAAACATATAGGCGTTTCGTGCTGGATGCAATAACGCGAATAGAATTGTTGAGGGACGGCTCGGTTTGGTGTGTTTAACATGGCACTGATGAACAGAGGACGTTTAAAATCTAGGTCAGGCGAGCAGAAACAAATTCTCACTCTCACGGAAGCAGCCGAACCGATCAGATGGTAATCAACATTGCGAGATAGTAATTTTGCCATAGTAACTTGAGTTGTGGGTAAATGTTGGATTAAATATTTAAGAACAGTACAGGCCAATTAGCATTGTGTATTTGAGTTTAAGTGGGCACATGCTTTCATTTTTAATGGTAGTTGACATTTGTTGTAGCGTGGTAATTTTTGCCTTTTAAATATTGATATTTCGTGTACGTGGGTGGAAATGAGGATAATCCAATAGAGGGGAATTATAAATTATTAACTTAGAAAGAAATAGTAGTCGTGAGTATGGGTTGCAACCGAAACCCAGTAAGGGAAAATAGCACAGCGATAATATTGAAGCAGGTTCAGGAATTTCCGAATAGCGAACTAAATAGTTAGAAAGAGTCGGGAAACATTTAAAGTTACACGGAAGATAGACTCATGAACTACACCACAGAAGGTCCCATAGTATTTCCTTTTGGAGAAGACGACGGCATTAAATCGACTGGGATGAACATTTCGTAATCTTACAAACTTTTATTGAAGCCGTACTAATGTTTACTAATGTTTCAAGGCCATAGAACCTTTCATTAATAATGTGCTCAAAATAGGTCATAATAATTTTGTAATAAATGCTAATTATTGTTTGAAAAGAAAAGGGCTGATATTTCATTGAATTGCTATCAATTTAGTAATTAGTAAATTCCACATAATTCCCAGGAATCCTGATTTCTGTATAGTGACACATCCCCGTGCAGCAGGTAAGGTGACGTATGTTGTACGTCGCACAGATCTTTAAAATACAGAAAAAAGAAACAGAGCTAACCAAATTGATAATAATTGGAGCAGTAATTTACGAGGATAGTAGTGCATTGAATTAAACAATACTATTGAAATAATTCATAAATAGGGGTAACGTTATAATACTACGGTACTTATTGTATCATTCACATAACCGCGATAAAAAGTATTGAGTAAGATTTACCCATTTTGTAGTACAAAAACGTGTTTTACTTCACGTTTTTCAGTTTCATCGCAATTTAGCACATTTTAGCGGAAATGATAACAACCACCTCAAAAACATCAACCCGCACATGAAATTCGCCATGGAAACGCCGGGCAACTCCCTTTCCTGGACGTCCTAGGCGCCCTGATGGCACACTCGGTCATTCACTTTACCGCAAACCCACCCACACCAACCGCTACCTACATACCGACTCACACAACCACCCTGCCACAAAACGTGGTGTTCTTTCCACCCTCACCTACCGGGCCTCCCTCACATGCGACTGCAATAGCCTTGAGCTGAAAAGACACTATTAAGAGAGACTTTTCTTCAAAACAGCGGATCCGCCGTGCATCAAACCCTACCGACACTCCAACATTCTACCTCAAGGGAACGGAACGAGCCTTCCAGTCTGCCCCGCAAGACAGCTCGATTACCTTACATCAGAGGAGTCAGGACAAGATCGGTAGATTGCTGCGCAGAGCCGATATCCGCCCTGTATTTCATGGTCGCAACAAAATCGGGGGGAGCCTGATTCATGGGGAGGATCGTCCGAACCCTTTTCAAGATGCCGGCATGTACGATATCCCGTGCAGTTGTGGTCTTGTTTACATCGGCCAAACCGGGCGCACGGTAGGAGAGCGGATGCGGTATCACATTCGACGTGACCGGCTACAAAATATCCACAAGGCCGCCTTGGCCCAACACGCGGCGGAAACGGGTTACCTCGTTAATCATCAGGAGACTCGTACCATATCCACAGAAGACCGGTGGTGGCCTCAATTAATCAAAGAGGCCTTAGACATCTCCACGAGACCCACAAACCTCAACGGAGATGATGGGCTCCTCTTTTGCAACACCTGTAGACGGGCTGTCTCTCCCCGCCAATACGACCCCGCCCCCGGAGACACTCTACCCCCACGGACGGCCAATGACATGGCGGCTTATTGGCCCGTTTTCTTTTGGCATTTCCTCCGGTCCCCGACCACGCAATTTCATCTTGTGGATGTCCAACATGTTTAGTTTTCTACCCTCTTCCTTTTCCGCCCCACCTCCGTCGAAACACTATATTTGGTCTCTCTGTATTTGCTTTTATCCCTCTCCGCCAATCGCGGACCCCTGCCCTTCTCCTATTGGACGCCGATGCGGCCAATCCGCCCATGCACCCTCTCCTATATTAATGCGACACGCTATCCTCTCGACAGTAGTATAGCTCAGAAGATCACACGATGGCCGAAACATTACCTCGATCGACTGAGACGCGGCGCTTCTCTGGGACTATTAATGACTCCCGCCGCGGAAGCCTAGGAATACAACCGATGGTAATAGTTCCAAAACATAACTTCAAAAAAGCAAAAAAATCTTTAAGTTTGGTTAAAAATGCAGTAAACTAAACTTTGAATCTAAAAATATGAATGAATGTATTATATTATGTTGATTTAGTTTCTAGTTTTAGTTTGAACATAATATTCCCTCTGCATAGAATTATTGCTCAGAGAGATGTATTTAGTGTCTAATGTTAACTTTCAATTTATATTTGTCATTTGATATTCCGTTTCGATCATTTTTAACCAACACGAACTGCAAAAAATATTTACTCATATTCATATATGCAAAATACATGTGTCGTAGAGCATTGTACAGAAGGTGAAAAAGAAGGAAAAAATATATTAATCGAGTTAGATTTTCTGAATTGTTCCAGACTCAGACTCAGAATCTGAATTGGGTGTCACTTTCTCCAACTCCCTGTTACTGTCTCTTCCTTTCGTGTTTGTCGCCGTGTACTAAGGCCAGCCGCGATTTTCTGTTGTCTTATCCGGCGTATTGTCTAGCACTCCGAGCGCGCCGAGTGAACTCAGTTTGTTGTTTATTGCCGCCGTGTATACCGTAAAAATAAGTCCTGTATCCGCCTTTTATTTCAAGAAAAATATGTTTTCTCTATCACTTCCTTTAGGTTCTGCGGCCGGCGATGCATGCGTCCCATACACTCGTCTTCGTCCTCTCTCCGAACTTACGAGCGATCTTCCTGGCAGATACGAGTTCTCTGCCACGCGCACGGAAGTTAAATTTAAAAAGTTGGGTGTGTGACTTAAAAACGTGTCAGTGGGGGTTTAACCGAGGCAGGAAGCTAATGAAGTTCGCAGTTGCAGAGAATATAGGCTTTGATGGAAAACTAAAGGGGATAAAGAAGACTTAATGAATAAAGTGAAATTACCGGAGATGACTTTGAGCCACAGTTGAAAGATTTAAATGTCATCAGTAATGAATCATTAAATATGAAAGAGAAAGTGATTGAGAGCGAAAGAGAAAGTGACCGAGAGAGAGAGAGCGAGAACAAGATTACCGAAAATTATATAAGTAATAGGAAAAGGAAATGAGATGGCCAAATTGTTTCTAATCGATAGTTTTTTCTTTTTATATTACTTGAGTTTTAAAAATGTTTTCCTGTCAACTATTAAAGCTGAAGTAAGCAGAAATACTCAAAGTTATCTGGCAATAAAAAATCACTATTTTTCTTTTTTCAAAGTATTTTTGGGGGTGACGTATATCATGACTTTGGAATTAATTTTGAATACGATTTCGAATATTTGTAATTACTTGATGTCATTTTTAAATTTATAATTATTATTTAATCAGAAAATTAAATTTTGTAATTGAATTCTTCCTTTCATCACTGACTAATAAATTAGAAATTCAAAAACTCCTTTTGACGATCTGATTTTTCTCACATTTGTTATCATATTGCACTCTATCCCGGCTTCACAATGTAATAAAATAATGTTTTCTTTCCTTTTGAAGACTGAACGAGTGGTTGAGTACATTATCCATACCACAACAGAACAATATCTGAACCGTCTATTCATACTAGCTGTGCAAAAACCGTGAATTTCAACTGTTGTGGAAGTCATCTCAGAAATCGAGAAATGTCCAAACTCTTTGCTTAGTGCTCTACAACTCTCGTAACAATAAAACTGTAAACGAACTGTGAACTATCCACTCGCTTCGATAAGTACCGCCTCCAAAATTGCACCACGTTTTAATATGAGAGATCGAGCGACGCAGAGGGTGTTCAGTGACTTGTGCTGTTGGAATCGTTTTTACTTCCGCGAGATGTTTCTTATGCACTAACGGAAGCTCGCAGAAATTGCGAAAATTTATTTTTATGTTTTTGTGTTTTATACATTTTTGATTACTTGTCAACGCCAGAAACTTTGAAAGTACGTCTTGATGAGAACAACTAAAACATTCAATTTTTAAGTTCTTTCATTCTTGGCAAGTTCATGATAACAGAGAAATGAACGTTTCATGATTTTTCTGTCTTATTTTTTTCATGAAATCTGAATGCTATTTTTTTTTAAAAATGTTTTGAATGCATTTATAAATTATTGTTTAGCGTCTTAAACGGTTAAAGTATGTATACATTGTATAATATTGTACGATGTGTAAATTTTTGGCTGCAGTCGACAACGATTTCTGGGCCAGTGACCCTGGTGCCTCCTGAGTCTCTTGATGTGTGGGTTGTCAATCCCTTTACCAGCAGTCACCAGTTTGTACGTCTTTCGTTCTTCTCGCAGGGGGTTTCGTCTATGCGAAGGGGAGTAGAGCATGCCTTTTTGAGAGAACTGGGCGACAAAGTTTCTGGTAGAGTAATTCTGGGGACGCAGAAGTTCTTTGGAGACTGAGTCGTAAGCATATGAATCGTCTACTTCAATATACTTCGACGAATTGGTTTGCTTCAACAGAACAAAATCGATAGAGAAAAAGAGATATCTTTTTTTGATAGTAAAATATTTTATGCGGCCATAAAATATGAAAGATACGTCACATGAAAACTTTAAAGAATGAAAATTGAGGTTCTCTGATATCTACAGAAATTACTAACACTTGTCGACCAGCATATATACGTTTAAATTATCTCAATAAAACTTTTCTAAAATTTGTTTCACCTTTTAAATATGTTTCTCTTGTCGAACAATAGTATAATTTATATTAATTGTTTTTGTAATTATTTTTTTTCAACTTCAAAAAGCAATGTAATATATTTTGAAGTTTAAAACTTTTAATTTATCAGGAAAATACGATGACTTTATATAGAACTAATAAGATAATATTAACGGATTCTGCTGGTTGACTGAAGGAGACGGGTATTTAAAAAAATGAATTAATAATAAACGTCATTGCCAACAATAGTTTTTATTACAAGAGCAACTTTCGATGGCTTAGCCATCATCATCAGTTGTCTGCTGAATGGAAGCCACAAAAACGACTACCCGGTAGTTGTTTTTGTGGCTTCCATTCAGCAGACAACTGATGATGATGGCTAAGCCATCGAAAGCTGCTCTTATATTAAAAACTATTGTTGGCAATGACAACGATTATAATTATTTCATGAAAAATGCCAACGATAACGCACCACAAGACCTATATTTAAAAAAATATTAATCCTGAATTTTAAATTTGGGTTTAGACAGATGCTTTTCTATGAGGGTTGTGTCAAGAGATTTGGAACGTATATATTTTATAACTTTTTTATATTTTATTTGGAACCTTATTATTTTCTTTATTCGATCAAAAAATCTATTTTCACAATTTCAACGTGGTCCCATTAGTGCAAAAGAGATATTTATCACTCGAATTTTGCGTGCTACGTGTCTCGAAGGCGAAATTACTCTAATGCACTTCTTTAACTGTGTAGTTTTGAACTCAATCTGAAATGCATTTAATGACGCCATCAACCTGTGTTCAATCGGTTATTTAAAGATATACAGAGGCACCTGATGAATGTTTCATTGCTAACATACGATTTCGTCCAAGGTAATAGGACAGGGGTAAATAACGTATTAACATTAAAAGCGAGAAATTACAAAATATTTATCTGTGAAATATTGAACGCTGACGTATAAATTTCTGTACCAACGCATTATGTAAAAATATGGAGTAACAAAGAAAATAAGTAGATATTCTGACGGACTAAGAATCATGGGATTTAGGAACACAGTAGAGTATTACTATTTTTTTTTACAAACTCTTAATGTCCAGTGGAATGAATATTCATCAAATGCAAAAGTATTCATCAGTCATTCGAGATATTGTTACAATGCGTTCGAACACAATTAAAAATAAATAACAGTCACCTTAAATATAACTTCATTAATAAAATGCACGGGCATATGTGGAAGAAAAAAGGTGTGTTCCATTGCGGCAGCCGACCGAGACACATCGTG
>BOPP01000232.1:1283660-1309892 GCA_017312745.1 Gryllus bimaculatus | reverse complement strand
TGTACCGGGTATGCGTAACTGTGGGTTGTACACGATAATGATGCATGATAGGGGGTGAAAGGACGAAACACAATACAACCATGCCGAGGCGGGACTCGAACCGCGCTCCTTCGGTCCGAGTTCGCTACGGCACTACTGCTTAGCGATCCATACGAAGTTGAAACTGTTTTTGAAAGTGAGTTGCAGCAAAAATAAAACGCTTTAGCTGTTTCTCTACTTTATTGCTCCCCAGGACGTCTATAACTGTTTCATTTCTTAATTAATTAAGAAGACTGTGGGTTTTATTTGGTTGTTTTGTTATTTGGCGTTTGTCAATGTGTGGGTCAGCTGGGAAGCAGAATGGCGTGCAGAGGTGTTCAATGATGAGAGCCTCTTTCTGCTGCACGCGCAGGCGAGTGCGTGCGCCAGAGTGTGTTCGCCACGTTACGCAGGGCCCACCCCGGGAGGTATGGTGTGGCGAGCCATCAGCTAGAACGGCGCATTCGTCTTTGGTCTGCGTGGAGGGATCGTCGACCAGCGCTGGGTACATCAGCATGTTTGTGTGGCCTGTGCTGACACCTTTTCTTGCAACCGGAGGGTGGTGGCGCTGTTCCATCAGGACAATGCCCGTCTTCACACTCTCTCCGTTGTGTTTCGTCAACCTGCCCTGGGCTGGCACGCTCGCCGAATTTGGTCCCCGATCGAGCATGTGTGAGACATGATGGGTCAAGCTGATGGGAGCCTCCTTGGGAGGCCTTGGAGGCGGGCGGTGAGGCGGCAGCGTAGCAACGAAAGCCCTTTCCACCAGATGTCGGCAGTCCTCGAATGGCTTGCGAGTATGAAGATGCATGATTGGGCGCCGGGGGTGACGTGAGCCCCGTCGTGTGCGGAAGACTGCCCGCCTTTAAATAAGCGGGGCACAGGGGTCTATTTAGCTATTTGCCTTAAGGTTTTTTGCAATTATGGAGAATTTTAATGTTTGACGAGTCGAGTCGCCGCAAGAGAGCCGCCGATGGCAACCCGAGACTGCGCCGGTGCTCCCGCGCGTGGTGGGCCCCACTGAGACAAGTGCTGCACCAAAAGAGAGGCATCATCGACGCAAACATCTTGAAGAATTGGTGAGAAGGCCGGATGGCCTTGAATTACCTGTCACTGCTGAAGGGATAATGCAGTCTTGTGTATCTGTTGTTGTTATTGTTATGGACCCCATGTAGGTTTAATTAGTTGTAGTAGTCTCTAACACTTATTGTAAACTATAGGTTAATGAAAGGTAATATACTTTATTGCTCCCCAGGACGTCTATAACTGTTTCATTTCTTAATTAATTAAGAAGACTGTGGTTTTTTTGGTTGTATGTCTACATTTAAAAGAAAATAAAACATTTAAGAGTGAACATAGATTATCCTATCTTATCAAACAGGATGAAATATAGTTTTTTTTTGAATCGAAACAAACAATTGTGTTCCATAAAAAACGGCAAAATGAAACAGTTTTGTTTATTGCAAAACTAGTGTTTTTGGCAAGAATTGATCAGAAAATATATGCTCATTGTTGGCAGCGCCCATTTTTTATGCGCGCTTTGTTGGCAGCGATCAGCGACTGAGATGTCTTCATATAAACATAAATTGGGGTGTAATATTATTACATAACCGTTATTGTGCGTCTTTCTTTAGAATGGGGTGACTTGACAGCTATTCCTGGCAACACAACTGACGATTCTGTGGTCGTTGTGTTCTTGAACGTATTAGACTCTCTTTCCTCCATTCGTTTGTTTGCAGTTTGCTAACTTCGACGATCCTGTTGTGATGTTTTCGACGATATTTTCGACGCTCCTGTTGTGATGTTCTCGTCCTACGAAAATGTAGTGCGCCACGAGAAATAATTGAAATTAGACAGCGCAAAGCTTTGTGCTCTTCTGTAAAAATTCTTTTTTTATAAAAATTACACTGAATTTAGTTTTTATGTGATAAGTATTATGTATGTTTTAAAATCTAGTCTTGAATATGAGATGCGCACTCGTGACGGTGCACGTGTTTCCAGCATTTGCGCTATGTGGCGACTGACGACCTGTGTTTGGGAGCTTTTCGTTATATCGTATTTGTCATTTGAGTAATGAGAGATTAGTACCAAGTTTTGATAGTCGGGATGTTATAATTATAAACCACTCACTTCACTACAAAAGTGGATGAGCCATTTGCTGCGAAACGTCCAGAAAAGGTATTTGAACGTCCCCTGAAGAATCAATTTTCTTTCTATTTACATTCGTGGCAGTTTTCTTTTATTGAATGTGAGATCACGTTAAGACATTTTCCCACATATGCAAATAAATTTCTATATTTCCCGGACTCGCGTGCGTGTATATAACTAAGCGAAACTCAGACATCTCTTTGGTGATGTCTCGCATGAACCGTAAACAAACACTACGAAGGGGCGTAACTAAACAGCTGACGCGGCGGAGGGATACTTCTCTGAAGAACATGTGATGTTCTCTTGTTTCGCGAGCTGTCACTTTATCCCATTCTTAAGAAAATCGTTCTGTACTAAGGGGCGAGAAAGTTTGTGCGGTTTTTGCACCATTAGTTTAAAATATTACGCAAATGTAATTTTTTAAAATATCTCTCACGTTGTTAATCAGTATATTTGCAGCGATTTGTATATTATTGTATTTTTTGAGTAGAAGTGTTTCAAATAATTTGCAACTGAATTTTTCGAAAACCCAACTATTTTCTATGAAAAACACCTTCAAAATTAGCATTTACCGCAACGATTGAGCGACATATTCGTAAAAATGTCTCCAAATTTCTCCAAGAAAATTTCTATGTGGGACTAGGTTTTATTTTTCTTTCATATTCATACATGAAGTAATATTGCGGTTATACAAAAAATAGAAGAATTTTGAAAAAAACAGATAAATGGCAGCTGGCATGATTATGGTGCAAAAATGAAAACCCAGCCCGGACCAAAGGAATTATGTGACAGACTGTTCCGGGAAAATCTGTGCCATTCTATATCACCACTAGTTTTAGAATGTTCCCCAATTGTTTGATGATGTTCATTTGTATCCTGGTATGTTTCGTGGCTACATTTTCCGCGCGTTTTTTCTCTTGCTCTTCCATAATATTTACCACTATATTCACTATTATGGAAAATATGGGATCACACTTTTTTTGTAATTATCATCCACCACACGCCACAACTACATTCTGTATTTCTTCAGTTTGCATGTCATGAACTCTGTGAAAACATTGACTTCGTAAAAGAGAAAATGCATACCTTACTTTATGATGCTACTGTTTGTAAACGAAAATTTTTCCATAGTATGGTATTTAGCAAAATATTTTTTCAGATGAAAGCTGTGAAAACAGGCAGTTGATTTCTTGTCAAATCTCAAATATTTCATCAATTCTAAAACCATGAAACGAGGATGACTGAAAAATTTAAATGTCTTAGAACATTACAATATGGATATCCAAATGTCCTCCTCTACATGAAAGGTCTTTAAACATTTATAGCTCCATGATTGACTTGAAGAAATATTTTTTTATGTGCTCTTTTATTTTTAAAACTTAGTTGTCTAATTGCTATACCTCAATGAAACAACTCATGATTGATACATTTGCATGTATTGTATACGAGACGACAAACCACAATTATGGAAATGCTTTTAAATTTTTCATAATGTATCCAAAATACTAGGAGGCACATTCAAAATGTTCGTTGTTGAAATGTGTGAAGTAGAAGCTACAGCTCAGGGCCAGATACATGGAATTGAATAACGGCTTAAGGGAGTTCTAGATAAATTTTGAATTTTTCAAGAAATATGTTTTGAACGATTTATTTTTTACTCCAAAGTAAATAAACTACAATGGTGAAAATTCACGAAATAATATTTTATTCATAAAAAACAAAGACGTTAAAGAGAGCGTGATTGATTTTAATGAAATCCTGCAATGAAAATGGAATCATTTTCCGTAGTACTACTCTATCACACTTTCCTGGAAAATAGTGCCTTTGTACATCGTACCATAAAACTATAGCACGCCTTCCGTAAAATCTAACTTTGAAAATACACTGGTGAAAAAACGTATTGGAACACCGGGAGGGGCACGAGCAATCAAGTAGACGATAAGGGACGTTATGATCGTAGAAGTCGTGATTAACATTTCATGGATGACTGACACCCAGTGACGTAAAAGCAGTGTTGAAATCGCTCGGACGAGGCATCTACTCCCCGACTTTGAAAGGCGCTGACCGCTGCGATAAGATCTAGTTAAGATAGACGCATCGTCAGGGCGGCTATGGCAGGCCGAGATACGGACATATGTGGCCTCCAACGTGTCTCCACGCACCATTGGGAACCAGTTACTTGCTGCAGAATTACAATCGTGCAGTTAGCCCGACTGCCATTCATGCCGAACCATCTTCGGAAACGTCTGGCGTTGTGCAATGTGTGGGTCAGCTGGGAAGCGGAATGGCGTGCAGAGGTGTTCAATGATGAGAGCCTTTTCTGCCTGCACGCGCAGGCGAGTGCGTGCGCCAGGAGTGTGTTCGCCCACGTTACGCAGGGCCCACCCCGGGAGGTATGGTGTGGGCAGCCATCAGCTAGAACGCGCATTCGTCTTTGGTCTGCGTGGAGGGATCGTCGACCAGCGCTGGGTACATCCAGCATGTTGTGTGGCCTGTGCTGACACCTTTCTTGCAACCGGAGGGTGGTGCGCTGTTCCATCAGGACAATGCCCGTCTTCACACTCTCTCCGTTGTGTTCGTCAACTGCCCTGGCTGGCACGCTCGCCGAATTTGTCCCCGATCGAGCATGTGTGAGACATGATGGGTCAACGCCTGATGGAGCCTCCTTGGGAGGCCTTGGAGGCGGCGGTGAGGCGGCAGCGTAGCACGAAAGCCCTTGCCACCAGATGTCGGCACGTCTCGAATGGCTTGCGAGTATGAGATGCATGATTGGGCGCCGGGGGTGACGTGAGCCCCGTCGTGTGCGGAAGACTGCCCGCCTTTAAATAAGCGGGGCACAGGGGTCTATTTAGCTATTTGCCTAAGGTTTTTTGCAATTATGGAGAATTTAATGTTTGACGAGTCGAGTCGCCGCAGAGAGCCGCCGATGGCAACCCGAGACTGCGCCGGTGCTCCCGCGCGTGGCTGGGCCCCACTGAGACAAGTGCTGCACCAAAGAGAGCATCATCGACGCAACATCTTGAAGATTGGTGAGAAGGCCGGATGGCCTTGAATTTACCTGTCACTGCTGGAAGGGATAATGCAGTCTTGTGTATCTGTTGTTGTTATTGTTATGGACCCCATGTAGGTTTTAATTAGTTGTAGTAGTCTCTACACTTATTGTAAACTATAGGTTATGAAAGGTAATATCTAAATCAGGAATTATTTTACTGGTCGACAGACCCCAAACTCCTTAATGCATGCGTACCGTTTACCCATCATACTTTCTGGTGTAGGCAGCAGCGACTACCTTTGCCGAGCAGCCGCAAATCGGAGGGCGAGAGGTGGTAGTCACCGAAAAGTATGTGACAATAGCAAATATTCTGATGTTTCTACGGCATTTTCTAGTAAAAGACAGTTACGTCCATCACTGAAATTGATTTATCTCAAACTAGACAAAAACACAATTTTGGGTTTCTCAAGGGCGGAATGCGAGCGACTCCACGACTTTCTTGTAACGTCTTCCTGACAGGGGTGATGACAATCAAGGTAGAGCCAAATTTGAACATGCATTTAATTATCCTAATAGTATCGGTTGTAAATAAATTCTAATAAGCTAACAAGTAAATAAAAAAATGCTGAATATAAATCGCGAATTACAGTACTTTGGAGTAATTTTTTTTATCTTCCAATGTATTTGCAGAGCATTTGCCTCTAGCCTACGTCGTAGATTATTTTATCGACAACTACAGCGTCGAATACGCGGGATTTATTACACACAGTACTATGTACTATCACTTGGTTTTTTCGTATATGGAATTAATATGAAAGTCTGCACAATGCAGTGTTCTTTTGATTTATCCTTGTCATAATTTATCACATAAGAGAAAGGTAAAAATATAATCAAGTAATTCAAATTGATGATCAGTAAAATGTTATTTTCTTTCTTCAACAGCTTTTAATTTTAAAATGATAGGCGTGCACCGAACTAATTGTTGTGAACTAATTATTTTGTTCAGTGGAAGGAGCCCTTTAGGCGAGCGGGCCGCCAGGCCGCGGGGCGCACTTCAGCGACTGGGGGGGGGGGGCTGGCCAGCCCTCGGGGCGGCGGCGCAGATACGTCGCATGCGCGTAAGCCCTTCCCGGCGCAAGGGCCCGCCCCCGCCCCCGCCCCCGCTCCCGCCACGTCGCTAATTAGAGCGCAAGAGCTGGCAGGGCAACGGAGAAGGAGGAGGAGATAGAGGTGGTGGTGCTTGGGGTAGCGACGTGGCGGCGAAGGAGGGACGGAACCTAATCTCATGGATGCGATGTTTGTAGAGATGGTATGGGTAAAGGGAATAGCAGAGACGGGAGTTGGCGGAGACTGTGGGGAAAGGTGGGGGGATAGTGGAGGCGAGGGATTGGCCGAGGCGGGAGTTGGCGGAGGCGAGGGTGGCAAAAAGTGGCAGTAATGATGATAGTGGTGACTGAAATGGAGAGTATGACGAGGGGAGGTGCCGCAGAATTTCAGGAATCATGGGGAAACATCCTCACGGTACGTTTAATAAGTAATAAAAAAAGAAACAAAGAAAGAAAGAAAGAAAAAACAAACAATGTACGCTTTCACGCCGGTTTCTACATAATTAGATGTTTCTGGGTTTGGAGGCAGTGGTCCAACGGAGACTGGTCCATACGTTTCGCCTGGAACTGTGGGAGGCATCATCAGTGGCGTTGCTGGCGGGAGGAAAGGGTTCTTCTTGCCAAGAATCAGGGTTTACTAAAAATTGTTAATTTATTTCATGTTCTTGAATTAAGAAGAACTATTTATTTATGATTTATATTGTAGCAAATATATATTGAATAATTGAATAGTAGTGATATGTTATTCGTTTCTTAAGATATCTAGTTTCTCAAGATGAAAATTCCTTCGCTCCCGCCAGGAACGCCACTGATGATGCCTCTCGCATTTGCAGGCGAAACGTATGGACCAGTCTTCGTTGAACCACGGCCTACAAACCCGGAAACATTTACACAAACAGTTTTAAATGTTTCTCACGTCATTAATATTTACATTTTCGGCAATTTGTATATATTATCATATTTGCGAGTATAAAAGCTTTAAATGATGTTTTCTAAAGTTTCTCAAAATCTTGATTATTTTCTTAAAAAAATAAGTTTGAAATTTTTCAGAAACGTGTGAACAATATTGTCTTAAAACTGCTACTATTTTTTCTTTAAATTTTGTAGGGATATAACTAATAGCACTGAATAAAATGACTCTAACGCCATTTAGATTTTAGCTATAGGTCCTTGCAGCTAGAAATACGGTAGACTGCCCATTTGCCCACTGAAGAAATGGGCAAATTAGTTTACAGCTTGGATAATTGCATTGGATATTTCGGCATATCCCTTTCTTCTAAAGTTGCCTTCTGGCCACTACTTTCCCTTTTGCATCTCTCGCGGGTTGGCCCGTAGGAACAGAATGCTCGCGGCAGCAGGCGTTGTGCAGGCCTGGGTAAGTGGTACGTTTCCTGACGGTACTTCTGGTTGTACAATTGCCCAAAGTCTATCGCAGTCCGTTGCTGCGAGCAGAATCAGAAGGAAAGCGCCGCTGCTGCGCAGAGAGGGCAGCGAGCGCAGTGGCCTTCACGGGTATCGATTGCGATCGTCGTCTGATGTGAGCGCAACTGCCGCCGCGCCGTTGCATGAGACTCCACGCCCACCGCAATCTTCATCATCACATCTACTAGCACTGCGCACGCAATGATCCTGACGTTGCCGCTGTGAACCAGTCGGCATAGTTGCCGTACCCGATGCTTGCGTCACCAGCACTACCACCCCGAATTCTGCAATTCCCAAGAATAGTACTCTAAAACAGATCCCCCGTAACAGCTAAGTCGCAGTATCACCCGCCACAACCAGCATCACCGCGTCAACCAACACCGCCATGTCAACACCATCGCCTCAATTAATACCCCCGCGTTGCTGTAAGAAATGCCTAAAACATGGTTATAATTCAATATCTCTTGCAAAATGCAAAATAATGATTATATTGGGGGTTTTGATCCCGCTAAATACGAATAGGAATATGATATCATACATAAAAAATTCAAAATTGCAGATTCAATATGGTATATGACATTTGAAAAAACGTGTAAGAATTCAACTAAAATGAATATATTTGAGTTGTCTAATACGAACGTAATAAATTTAAACAAATTATAGTTTGGACAGCCATAAAGAAAAGCATTTACTTTTAGATGCACAGCATGCTAAAAGTCAGAGGATGCTCAAATGTTCAGATAAAAACAAAATACTTTCATCTGATCGCAGTGTCGAAAGCTTACCGCAGCCTCTTCCCTTCACTCCGTTTCTCAAAATGTGTTGCTTCATTGAGTGACTAGCCGTGAAATACATGTATCGTTGGACCCATACCATTTCTGGTAGACACCATTTTCACAGGCGTCCAATAGACCACGCCTTTGTAAATACGTCAGTTATATTTTTAGTGCTTTATTCGCTAATACAGTAAATAATAAATATAAAATCCTTGTCTTGTAACATTTAAGTTTTGTTCTGAAGATTTAGCGACCATAATGAGACAATGACAATCATAAAGGTCGCGAGACGAAACTTGGCGGACGTTTCTCAAAAGCCACGTATGCACAGCACGAAGCAGGTGTCTGCTGTGAGAGTCAAAGATATGTGGTCGTATCTTTAAAACCCTTTAAAATGTATTTTATGACTACTTATTATACATGCTCAATTCGTTAAATTTAGAGTTTCGTTGTAAAAATGAGTTTTTCTTTATTTCTACCCAAAGTAGTCTACCAGAGTACGCCTTTGTAATCTAGGGTTAATGTAAATGTAACATGGTACCTAATTAGTGATATTTGCATTAAAATAAAATGCAACTCAGAAATTCTGACAAAAAATATTGTACGACTCATGTGGTAAAAGTAGTATTATTTTTCTCTTAGAATTGCGCTACTCGGCCTGTCGGCCTCAGAAAGTGTCGCAATATCTTTCTCGCAAAATAAAATGTTAATTTTACTTCTCGTATCATAAATAAGTATTTTGGACAGTCATGAGTAAGTTTGGTTTTTTTTCGATACCAAAATACTATTTTTAGGGTTGAAATTATCCGTGAATGCAACAAAAAACAAAATGCCTTGATCTTACTGCTTCATATGATTACAATACACTGCTCTGCATTTTTGCCGTGGTATTGGTATTGGTTAAGTTAAGGGGCACATGTTGGTAGAGAAAGTTGTATTACCTCAATAGTTTTTTAGTATGCTGTTTTTTATTTTCTATTAATATCTATTTATATAATACTTTTATGGACTAGACCTGTACTTTATACGTTTAAATTAAGTTCAATAAAATTAGAAAAAAACAGGATTTGGCATATACCGTGGTAAACATGACTGATCGGATTTATGCCTATTTTATAGAATGATCGTGAAGTAAATACTATAGATATAGATAAAAAATTTGAATAAAAGTGGGATATTGTGAGATTTGTAACTTATCTCTACTTTTTCATTTGTTTTTTAAATACATTTTCTTATTTACCGGCCCGAACATTCATTTAAAAGAAAGCATGTTTAACACGAACAAAATAATTAAACAGGGGTTATAATTAAGTACATACTTTCTGTAATATGATCCATTTTTAAATTTGAATGATTGTTTACACAGAACAAAAATATTTGGCTTCAACTCCGCACTAAAACGTCCGTCTGGCTTCTGTGAGGTAAACGCAATAGAGTCCTATGTTCAACCTTAAATACAGCTCTCACTTGTAAGTGCCGGCCGTTCTTACGTACGGGATTTAATAGTCCCAGCAATAGTGTAGCTAACCTAGGAGTTAAAAGTTCTCAACTAGAAACATTTTTTTTCGAATCTTGTCCAGGTTTTAGGCATTTAATACCAATGTGCACCGCCTCAATGAACTCTACCCAATCAGTATGTCCCCCCATCCGACATCTCTTCTCCGACACCACCTCTTCAACCCACTTCCTGTCCCAGCGTGTCGAGGAGGGTTGGCCCTCGTCCTGACGGGGGGATGCGGAGGAGGCTCTGAAGCATTCCTTACTTGCGCCAGTCGTCTTTATTTTCCTCCATCGTTCATTCTCGTTCTTTGATAACACCATGTCACTTTTCTTCTTCCCCTTCTATTTCACTGCCCCCCCCCATATGCAGAAAGCTGCCTATGTGATTGCCGTGCATGGAGACCCGTGTCGGAGGGAATGTGTGTCCTGACGGTTGAGGTTTGTTTCCCAACTACTCCCCTTGTGCTGCTTTCAGCTTTGCACCTAAGGACACATTGTTTACGTATTTTGGGGAACATTCCTCGTAGGTTTCACGATCACGAGCTAACCCACTCTCGATCAATCGGTTCAGATTAGGTCTTGGACTGAGCCCCAGGTCGAGCGGGCGATCTACGGTGGGGCAGCGCTGTGTCATCACCCCGCTTTATCTCCGTGCCAACCCTGGCACCCCAGTGGCGTGTCCCCTTGTTTGACTCCATGGTGGGTGGGGAGCACGGAGAAAATTTCTATTCATCGTATACATACCAAACAACCCATCCTACCCTCTTCCGCAAGAAAGAGGCGATGTGCGGAACGAACTATTGATTTAAATAGTTTTTGTTTGAAAAATATGACGGATAAAAAAGTCTCGATTACTCCTCATGGAATGCGCCCAGCAAGAAACAACGTCTAAAAACGTAAGTGCTGTTCGTCTGGCGTGCGCCATAGAGTAATCATATGGGGAGCTCCAAGCGGTTGGGCGACAGAGGAATGGAAGGATTCTCTTTGAAGCACTTACCGGTGAGCAAATTGAAAAAAATCCTAAAAACCAAAGCAGATTTCAGACCTCTATGTGCTTGTGTCGTCTCATCCAATTGAAAAGGTTTCCTTTCCTGAGGCCAAAGGTCGACATCAGCCTAGAAATCTAGTAGACTTGCCACAATACTTCTCCGGTGCCCAAACGACAGAGCCCTCAGGGATAACAAGTTGTCAAACACAACGCACTCCTGCTCTAGTAGCGCACTTCATTTGTCAGGGGTCGCCTATAGACTTCCCTGAAAATTCGGCGAGCATTCAAGGTACAAAAGTGCTAATACATACGAAGAATAAACAACTTAGCAAAAAACTTCACCAGCCACATATCACTTCTACTGGTCCTCATGGAAATCGATGCCAGCCAGATACGGCTTTTGAAAAAAAGCAACGGACACTCTCTTCGATGCAGGTGCCACCTCCAGCAGCATTCAGGATGAGTTGACCGCTGTTGACGAGGAGAAGTACGAGAGTTCCGAGTTTCTCTACAACCATTGTGAAGATGGGAAAGAAAACTAAAGCACATACTTTCTCGCAATGTTTCTAAACGCTTCGCAATATTATATTGATTTGCATATTATATTGAGCAATTGATTTGATCTGGTATATATTTTACAAATAGAACAATAGAATTATATACTTGTTCAAAATTTCGAAATACGAAAATGTCGCACAGACACTCAGTTTATTTAGAATCTTAACAGTTTTAATACGTGAGTAGAATTGCTTCAAATGATTTTCAATAAATATTCTGGAATGCTCAATAGTTTTCTGCATTAACAGAAAGTTGTGACAAATAATTATCTCCCAAAACAGGCTCGAACCAGTGGCATTTCCCCCCAAAACGCTGAGTCCGAACCTGACATTTAACCACTTCAGCCACCCGGGTTATACAGAGAATAGGCACTTCTATAACACTCATGAGAGCCGAAAGACAACAATTGATTTGTCGAGATGTTTTACAAAGCCAATAAGAAATATGGAAATTGTTTAGAAGTTAAAAACTCGATTTCAGACACTTCCAGTTCATTTATCTTAATTCTATTTGTGATTAAAACTACATTACGGTGTGTGATGTATTTCTGGTTAGAATTACATTACTGTACTTTACAGTGTGAGGAGAGTTTATTTGCGGCATTTGTATTCAGAATGATAGCTTTTAAGGCCCTGGAACGCTTCGTTTAGGAGTTATTTAACGATACAGCTGACCGAGTGCTGCAGGTTGCATTTCACATGAACATTTGGATGCGTTTTTTAAACAAATTCGTCATATTTTCCAACTCGAAGTAAAAGTCCTCACATTTCCGTGAAATTTTCTTTCTTTAGTGACCTCATTTATAAAGTTATTGATTGCGTGCAGGATATGTATATGTAAGGTATTTATACTACTGAAATAAATATGAAATTTGACCCAGTATGAAATTTGCACCTATAAAGAACCATCATCCGTCCTATCTTAGATTATGGGTGTATTGTTTATGGGTCAGCGTCTCCGTCGTCCTTCCGGCCATTGAATATTATACACAATGCCTGTATACGGATCACCACAGGCGCCTCCCTCTTGGCCAAGGCTGGTGTATAATCCCTGGGCCAACGGCGAGGTATTGTAATCGGCTCCTGTGGTGCGAAAGTATCAATAACAAATATTTCGCGCCAAGCAGTTCTTCACCCAAGTTATAGGACATCGTGTGCATACAGGCTACCGTTTCCCCATTCTCCAGGTATCCGTCTCTTCACGCTTTTGAAGAAAGTCAATATTTAATTTCTCTGTGACCCCCTCCCACCGAAGTCTTGTCCCCCATTAGATATATCTCGAACCTAAAACAGATCTGAGATTATCAAATTTCTCCAAAACCTCAACTCCCTCCAGTACATTTCTGGAGGAATTTCAGAAGACAAAATCCATTTATCCCAACTATAACTGCTTATACACGGATGGTTCCTTCCAAACTCGTAAAGTAGGATGAAACTTCTACTGCCATAGTGTCACGTGGTGTCTTCAAACAGACTTCTCTCAGCGTTTATACTGCAGAGGAATATGCGCTCTTGCAGGCACATAAGTTTGCTGAATAGATGACATTAAAGGAAGCAGTGATCTGTAGTGACTCAATGAGCTCGCTCAAATCCATCCCCTGCTTCTCTCTTTGTGACCCTCTGACAAAGAGAATCCAACACCAAATTCATCATTTATTGGTAAGTCGCTACAAATTGTTGTTTTTTTGTTGGTTCCCTGTGCCACGTTGGGATAGTAGGAAACGAAATGGTTGACCAGGCAACAAAGCTTACCACGAAGAAAACTGATGTAGACATCCTCACAGTCCCAACAAATGATGCAAAGCTGTTTATCGAACGCTCGATTCTCAGTGCATGGCAAACAGTGACAGAACTCAGATTTTAAACTCACGTGACTCAAGGTCTCGATGTGGTCTTGGTCTTCCTCATCTCGTGGGTCATGGCGGACGAGATAATTCTAACCCGCCTTCGGATCGCTCACCCGTTACTTGCGATAGTTGCGAGAGGAATCGGAACGTGCAGAATGCTATCCTGCACTGTTGTAAGATAAGAGATAACCGCCGAAGGCATCACATTTCTAGAGCTCTAGAAGAGATACTTGAAAACGACGAATCTTTTCTCTGCAAGCTTTTTACCTTTTTACGAGAGAATGGCATTTACAGCATTTTCCGAGAGAAAAGGATTATGGAAATTATTTGGTCTCTAGTTGGAGAATTTAAGGTGTTTATCTGGCTCTTTCTATCAAACTCTTTTAATAATTGATCACGATTATTCGCAGTTTCACTCACATTTTACATTGCATTTAAGAAAATGCTTAAGATTGGCACTACCGCGGTGCGTACCGCACTGGTCTTCAAATAATTTGACACGGACGCTAATGACCTTTGATGTTGAATGGCCTTTAAACCTTAAAAATCAATCATCATAACTTCGATATCACCGAATTTGTCATAATTGTCTCTAATAATACGAGCCCCGACCCCGCCGTCGAAACCGCCATCCACCGCGCCTTATCTCTTCACCTCTTCATCCCTGTTCTGACATCCGAGTATGGCAACTCAATCTTTCTTGATGTCGCCTCTCCGTCAATACTATCTGACTCAAGACCGCTGTCTTCGATGCAGGCGATACGAGTCCGTTTCACACATCGCTTCGCCTTCGCCGCCCGAGGTCGTCGTTTGCCATGCGCCCGACGATGCCGCGTCCCCGCGGTGCGCTCACCTCCCGAAGATTCAGCCTCCAATTTTCGCATCCGCAACTCCGCCCCCTCAATCACTCCAGCATCACCCTGAATGTCGTTGTTGACGTTGGAGGTCTCGGCGCCGGCTCCCAGCATTGCTTCCGCCTCCGCCTCCTCCTCCTCCTTCTCCTCCTCTTCCTCCTCTTCCTTCTCCTCCTCCTCCTGCTCCTCGGTGGATGAAGTGCGGCCCGTCTTGCTTTAGGGTCGCGCGATTCCTAGTTGTGTTGTAGCCCGAGCACAAAGCCCTGAGATGCTATTCCAATTTGTCTGGTCTGAGCCTTGCCTTCAAAGGAAGGTGGGATTCGGGATTACGGTGGCCGTCTGGTGTCTCCCTCCTGTTCAGTATTGAACGATGTATGTTCAGTGCCTCTGACAACAATGGCTTTTCTTACTTCTGACGGGTGAACTAATTGTTAGGCGTTTGGAAAATTTTCGAACGCGGGAAATATGTCACACTTTGAGTAATAATAATATTATCTTCTCTTTGGATATATAATACGAAGCCACTTCAATTAACCTAGAAATGAAACCAACTGATTTGATTGTTCTGCAAAAATTTATTAATTCAGCGTTATTCCTGGAGATTAGTACGAATTACTCGACCTCTAAATAGAGACAAAACTATTTTTTCTGTTTGGATAAAACAATTCCCAATTACCTTTAGTGGTTAAAGAAATCACTACCAGTAATTTTTATGACTTGCCTAATGAATGAGTGTTCATTATAACGTATTTTAATTATCATTTAGTTGTGTAAACAAATCGGTTTCTACCTGAAGTGAATTTATATATTATCATCCCGTCATACAAATATATTATGACAAACTTTATGTTAAAAATCACTCTCTATCCTATTTAATATAAAGTAGCAAAGCAGTTTTATTTGTTCGCGACCAATTTATTGATTGAAATTTTTACTTAGTAAAAAATACATTATTACTTTAATTCACTTTAATTAAGACACAAATATAGTTAATTAAATAATTTTATCGAGCCTTTTTGAAGCGTAATACTTTTATTTCAAAGGATGTCATTGAACTTTTGAGATAATTATGTATGTTTCTATAAAGCATTTAAATGAATTACAAACAATGAGAGTCGCGAGTTCACTAACATTACCGTATTATGTAACTAATATCAAACTTGTTAGTAATTTCAGTACAAATGAATTATAAAATAGTTTGTAACTGGATGGTCGGGTTTTCTGTTGATAGTTTAAAGATATAATTTGGACAAATTTTGCAGTTTTATTAAAGTAATTTCTTTAAAGCACTTATAAAACAGTAATAATATACTTCATTCGTCAATATTGAAACCACAACGGTAAAGTAATTTGAAAATGTATTATATACGTTTTGAACGACATAAATAGCTCATTTACTTGTATGTATTCATTAAGTTATTCTCTAATTGTATAGATTTATTTTCTAGATTACAATAAATAGCAGGTTCTTAGTTTTGCGAATAAGTGGGTTTATCGGTAATGCTATTACGCAAAGGCGGAGACTTTCTCTTTGTGCCACAAGCTCCAATTAATCATCGACATTGCTGAAAACTGCTTAAAAAGATCCACACAAAGAATTTCTACTGTTACCACAACTGTTACTTATGTAACAGACTGTGGAAGGTAAGTCTTACTGGTGGGCTTCTCTCGAGCGAGTAGAAGGAATAGTCAAATATGGATTAGACATTAAATGCAAATATTGAAGTATACATCATTAGCTACATATTAACTACGAAATAATGAATATTGTGTGTTAGTGAACTCAATTTATCGACTGTTGTTTCAGTTGGTATTTTTTTGTTTCTGTTTTTCCAACCGAAACCAGTTACTATTTACATCGCAATAGGCTACATCTTGAAACATGCATTCAACATAAACACACCGACTACTCATACATGGGGTTAACAGGTTCAAACACACACACGCACACATACAAACAAAAAACGCGCACACACATACAAAAAGCAAGGGTCAACCACTCATGCACAGAGCATCGTTAAACCCCATCGCCAAAATCTTACAGTTATTTTCAGCTTCAAAACAAGCAGTTTGCTAATATCAACATCAGTCCTGAGCGACTGTTGATCGGGCAGCGCGATGAACCGAATGACGGACGCATTGACAGGGGAACTGGTCGGTTGCCCGTGAGCACGCGTGACGGGGCGCGTGTCGCGGGCGGTGGCTGCGTGGCCGCTGCACGTGATCGGCGTGCGGGGCGTGCGGGCCGGCGAGCGAGCGCCTATCGACTGGAGCGTCATTAACCCCTCAAGCGCTGGCTGCGCCCGCCACGGCGCATGGCGGCGGCGCGAGGGACGCGGGAGGTGAGGGCGGCGACGGCCGCGAGAGTGGTGGCAGTGGGGGCGGCGGGGTCAGCGGCGGCAACTTGGGCACGCACCCGCCTGTTCAACAGCAGGGGAGTTGCCATCGGCCGAGGTCTCTTTTGCCCCTTTGACGTTCAAATTGGTGGTTTCGTCGTCGTCGTTGGTGTTTTATCATGGCTTCTATTCAACTTTGAAAATATATTATGTTGGCTTTGCTGTTGTAATTACGATTGCAGCAATGTTTTCGTTAAGGAGATATCTAGCGTTTCTGATTACATTTTTGCATTTCACGATATTACTGTACAGTTTCATGAAGCACAGTGAAGAGTAAGTAAAGGTAGACAGTAGTTGCTAATGAGTGTTCTCACAGTTGTTCTCGTAAAGAGAATTTCCTCTTCGTACGATGTTTCTCTTGGTCGTTGCATATATTTCACATTTTGTAACAAATCATCCACGAAGTCACGGCCGACGACGTGATACTAGCGAAGCTAATTAGAGCTGTAGAAATTATTTCAAGCTCTAAAAAAGACTTTACTCTGTCATCATGTTTGTAAAAGTATGAATAAATGAAAAGTAAAATTAATTCTTACTCTCACCTCCCTTATTACAAGGTGCCTGATTGTTGAATTTAAAAATTTAAATGAATATACGGACTAACAACTAATTCAATATTTTATGAAGAATTGCTCCAGTATCATTCTGGTCAAATAATTTTCCAGTTTTATAATTATTACTGTGTTTCTTTGTTTCTACGATCCATTTTTAAGCGTGAACGTTTACCGTCCATATTTACTTATCTCCAAAGCGCGCAGAAATTAAAAGAAAAGACTATAGTCTTCCTTCGTGTGGGAGGTATTCGTATTCGTCGTATGTATTGCATGGATACCCAGGAATTCACATACTACAGAGCAGACGTCGCGTCGTGTCAGCAACGCTCCCAGGAAGATGCCGCTTGCCATTAAATACTTGCAATTCACGTATTGCTGTGCGACATTTCAACTTTTTTATAGTTTTGGTATGTAAAGAACTGTTGTGCTTCGTATATACTATTATATGTTATTGCAATATTCCTGAAGATTGCTTTTTGTTAATTCTAATTTTTTGCACTTTTATTCGATATTATTTTATTTCGTTTTGAGCAGTGTGTTGTGCATACTACTTTTTGGAAAAAAAAATTGTGTAGTTTTATTCAGCATTAGTTTTGCTGCTTCAGACTTCTTGTATTTCTATTAATGCCACAAAGAATGCAAAATATTCATCCCATAGGAAATTTCACTTACCAAAATCCACTGGGTGGTAAACTAGAAATTTTCATTATCAATTAGATATCTTAGTGAAAAATTGCCTTCAATAAGTTTTCTACAGATGGGTAAAATCGTATTGTAGATATATCAATACTTATGTACAGAATCAGATCACTCGATTGTGAAAGGTTTACAATGTGTTTCATTTTTATATTAAAGAGAAATTTTATTTCACATCTTATACTCGTACGTAAGGGAATTTGAATTGATGTGTGGAACTTCAAGGTGACCTATCTACTTTCAGCGCCACCGAGGTTGGTTGAACAGTATAAACTGTAGTAATAAAACGAAATATCCTAGACGGGAAGCTTTTATTATGAATTACTTGTAAAACTGAATATTTCCCCCTCTCTGTCGCTATTACATTCCATCATATTGCCCATGTTACGCGAGTAGCGTGCCGATCGCCATACCTCGGAGACACGCTGGCGACCTTCGTCCCAATAAAGCTACTGTGTAAACTGGCTGCGTTATTGCTCTGTGTTGCACGTTCCTCATCGAATGAGCGCAGGAGAGATTGCGCGCCAGCCAGTGACGATTCCGCCAAAGAAGGCTACGAAGCCCTTCGTCGTCCTTCAGCAGCCATCAGTTGTCCCGCGACGTCCTGGAGTTCTCGTCTAGATTTGACTTTGCGCCAGGGCGTACCGAGACCTTCTGTACTCCTGATATTTGTGAAATACGGCAATCTTATTTCCCGTTTATGCCGTACTACAATATAAATAAAAACGCTCTTTGGCTAATAATAACATTTAAAAATGCTTGCGGAAGTTTGAGGAAGTAAACAGTACGAACATATATACGATAATAAATAATATGAATGGCTGAAATAAATATTTTAAAAGCCGACAGTTAATAATACTATACAGGAGTCACTTCTAATAGCAAGTGGCACAGGGGCTCGAAATTCGATGAAATTTTTCGTAACTGATGAAAGTGCACATGGAACCGTGTGTTTCACACATTTCATTTTATTATAAAGCAGCACCATAGCATCATTGCTAAGCTCATGATAATATTTACTTCGAACCGTATTCAAAAGGAAACGTTATCGACGTGATGCGAGCTGGTGTTTTTTAAATCCAATATTTCGACGAAATTTGCAGCCAGAACCTAAATAACACAAAAGCATTACCATTGCAAGTAACAAATATGAATAATTATCGCATCTCGACAACTGCATAATGCAGCCACTAACTGTAATTCTCTTGCAATCGCTTACGCCTATAGCAGAGGTTACCACCCTACACTTTACCCGTCAAACGTGATGTCATTCTGGACATCCCTATAAGGGTGCCCACGACTGTACCGGTCACTGAACATATTTATATACTACAAATAAAGATGATTACTAAAACATATAAATATCTGCATTTAAGGTGAAAGAAAAAAGTTCGTGACAAAGGTATTGTGGTAAAATTAAAATGAATAATATTTTTCTAGCTTAATGTTGTGCTGCGTATGTTGGACATATATACAAAATTAATCCACGCGAACGTTACGAACTGCTCATGAAACATTGTGTACTTATTGATCTCATTTGTTTACGTGTGGAACAGTTTGCGTTTGCTGTCATTCATCACCTGTCAGAATGTCGCTCCGCGAATTATTTGACAGATATCTCTCAGTATTCGACTATAATGTAATTTGCAATTGAGATAATACAGAACGTTGATAGGCGTGTAATTAGTCATAGTTCTGGTTAACACATGAATTTATTTGTTTTCCTTTTATGATACCAAAATTAAACTTTTATGAATCCTCCCCGCCCTCCTTTCTCCCTCTTTCAGTCTTCGTCTTCATTTCGTCGTCGCCCTCTATTCGGTATCCTCTCCGGCTGCCCTCGCCTGTTCCTCGCCGTCCGCGCGCCGCCCCCACCGCGTTCCGGAAGTTTCCGTGCGCCGCGCCGCGCCGCCACCGAAAGTTGCCTCCGCGCTGCGACTATCGCGGCGCAACCGCGCAGAGTTTAAAGAGAATGAATTGCCGCGCGGGATAGCGGGTGGGCGGGCAAGCCAAACCACGCCGTGCCACGCCGCTCCCCGGTAATTGGTTTCATAATTCAACCGCGAGATGTCGCGCCCGTGGTTGTGCTCGCCGCTCGGGGAGATCCTGGGAACTCGGCGACGGCAACGGGAATATTCTGAGAGCAAGGTTTCTATCATTTGTTCGGGACGCATTTTTTTGTGCTCTATAATAATTTGCCTATAAGTAACTTTCCCAGTATAGAAGGTGTTTTGAATTCTGACAACCAAAGTTATCTTTCAGTCTGTCGCTTTTCGCAGGGCGCAGAGTTAAATTTAAACGAAAATTGTAATACTTTTGAATTTTCACAAAGTCATGAAACGTTCTTCGTTATTCGTATTGTAACACCTTTTTTCTTTCTCACACTAACTTGGTATGAAAGAAAGTTAGGCCTCGGCGAATTTTCGGCAGAAATACTCTTAATGCCATCACCTGGTAACGTGGATTAATCCCTGTTGATATATATTGGAAGTAAACTTCTTCTGTATGCTAAAATACACGAGGTGTGGCCAGAATCCATGTTTTGTGGGTCCTTGATGCCGAAAAATCGATTGACGGCAACACGTCTAAGTTTGGCGGAATTTCTCCAAACTTGATATTCCCCCATCGATCCGAATGAACTTTAGGCTTTCGGAGTTTCAAACTGATATTTTGATTTTTGAGGATATATTATATCTAGCCTCCAATTTGTTGACTAAACTTTTTCCTTGGATAGCATAATGGACGTTTAAGAGAATAATGCAGGTCTCGTTTGTTAAAATCCCAGTTTGTGATGTTCGTTCCTTTTTACGTTACGTAAAATTCCCCCGTAATGTTCGCTAAAATCCCAGATTTTTCGAAAATGGTTAAAGTGCAATTTTGGGGCGTCTTCATGCAACAATAATAATGAAGGTAAGATTTTTTAAAAATAAAATCTGATATTAACGACAGATTTTGTTTGTTTATGAACAATTTTTATGAAATATGAATTAATACGCGTAATTTTGGTGAAATATAGGCATTTTTTTATTTTCTCGCCTTACGAATTCTTGGTAAGAAGATAATGTTATCGTGCGGCGGAACACGACCGATTTTCGCCAGAAAAAGTATTATAGTCGAGCTCTAAAAACGTAGAAGTGGATAAATCCTGTTGCAATATTTAGGAAAAACAAGCCCCTAACAGGTGGTATAGCCAGAATCCATGTTTTGTTGGTTCTTGATACAGAAAATTCTATTGACAACAAAAAGTCCGTCTGCCCGACTGACCGTCGCCCCGTCGCACAGTATGTAATTTTGAGGATCTATGGAACAGAAATTCTAATTGCTAAGATAATGATTGAAACTGAATGAAATCATGTTGTATATTACTTAAATATTACAAAATGAGTACAATAAACAAATTTCATTATTTATTGCAACATAAATATTTTTTATTGCAACATAAAATTTTTTAAACCTTAAATATAAAATTAAACGGCAATTATTTAATGAAATAGCAAATAGACTATATTCATATACATCAATGTTAGATAAGTTAACAAAGAAAATACGTATTAAGAAATAATATTTTTTTAAAGCGAACTATATTTTTAGATGAACACAAAAAAATAGAATTACTGAAGGTTTTTCTACTATCTGATGAATCTTCAGAATCATCTACATCCATTGTCACTAAATCATTATCTAATAATTTAATAATTTCTTTATTTACACTTTTCTTTTTTAATTTTGAAGATGTTCGTAAACGTGCTACATATCTATCTGAAGTAATGAGGAGTCTGTTTAGTAGGTCTCTATTTGTGTGTATTCTGGTTGTCTTTCTTGTAAAGAACTCTCTATAGTGCTTGGAGTGTTTATTTCTTGCTTCTTGGGCTTCTTCTGAGTATTTTCCAATACGTATAATACATTTTTCAATAATTTCCCTTCCCTTCTATGGAATAAAATTTTGTGAAGGCTCACAGGCATTGCATATCAACTGTAGTTTCGAAGGTAAATGTTTTCGATCTCTTTAATGGATTTATCAAATTTCTCTGCTTTAATTTTTCCCCACAATTTATGCATTGAATGATGATTTTCAATCATCTGATAAAGTCTAGATTCACACATGTTATTTCTGCTGGTTTTTTGGGGTTTCTAAAACATTTGCGTGAAGAGTTACCGTCATCCGTACTACCACTTTGCTGCTTATGCATGTCGATTAAAATACCTAACTCATTTTTAAATCTATCATCGACAAATTTCATCCTCCAAAATTTTTTCTTTATTTTCAGAACTGCTTGCTTGCCAGGTTTTAATTTCGAGGCGATAAGAAATTTGCAGGATGCTTTCAAGCAGCCTAATCTACGAGTGAAGGGGTGATATACCAAAGGAAAGGAACTCTCTTTTAACTTGTTTTTTTGATAAGACGTTTAAATTGTTCATATCACTCGGTTTTGCCCCACACAGATAACATGTCTGAGAAGAATACCCTACCACAGCATTACATACTTTGCCATCTACCATGCACAAAACCAAAACGGTAGTTAAGGTCATTCCCAAATACTCAAGAACAATGGTTGTTGGTGCAAGAGATTTAATTTTATTCTTTATCTTGTTGACTTCTGGGTTGTAATTAAGTTTGCCGATTCTTTAGCGAACATAAATTTAATTTGGCGACAATATTTAGTAGACAATGGAACACGGTGCTACTATATACAATATACAACTAATATTGTGCCAAACCTTGCTAATTTTATTTTCACATTCTCCAATATACTTTTAGTCATTGTTGTATGTTCCAATTCTTGATAAATATACGAAGTTAAATCATCACACTTCGATTCTGTAGCACATTTGCCCATACGTTGAAAAACGCCTTGCGGGAAATTGAACACGATATTCCAAAAAAATTAAAAAATTAAATGAATTCGCAAATTTTCGCGAAATGATTTTTCATATATCAGTTCCTAAAATGCCAAGCTTTAATACTAAGATAACCGTAAAAAAGAATTCGGGGGTATTCTAAACTAAAACCTACGATAAACTTTCAAAATGAATTTTCCGCTGAATAAAATTTACTCCCCTTTTAAAGAGTCTTTTTAAAGTGGTGAGATGCTCATTAATAATGGCAGCAACATTTAGGAAAAGGAACATAGATTACACTTATCTAATGAGCGAAACCTTCAATGTAAGTATAGATTCAAACCGATCAAGCGAACTCGCTGTACTGAAACGAATGGATAAAAGAATCGACGAACCAAGTGACGTTGTAGAATGTCTGCTGTGCCTGTCAACACTTATGAAATCTACTACCTTTCCAACGTGCTCTGGGTTTTCTAGAATCGAAATACAAAACATGTTACCCGTTTTGGTAAAGATGAAATTTTGAATTTCTAGCACATAGATTGCTCAAATTACACATGTTCTTCAATCGATTTGTGTGATGTCGCGACCCTTGAATTTTGAAGCCGATATTTTAATGTTGGGGGGCACTTTACATGAAGTCCCCCAGACGTTTTCAAAATTAAAAAAAAACGCTCCAAATCTTTTAATTACATTTTGTTTTTTAATTGCTATTTTTCGGAAATTGCAAAAAAGAATTTAAACCACAAAATTGATGAAAGAAGTTTTTGACACAGTCTGTTGTATAAAATTATATCATTAAAAAAATTAATGATCATTTTTTGTAAAGGTTAGCAGTTTTTCGGTAATTTGCGCTTGCAAATTTACAAAGACCATCTTCTCAAAAACCGCTCCACATTTTTCTTTCTATTTTCTTTACATATGTAATTAGATATGGTAAGAACTATGGTGCAAGTCCCATTTTCGGGTATTGCTCGGTTTCTTCGAAAGTTAAAATAAACCAATTTAAAAGTACGAAACTGAAAATTGAGAGTTTCGATTCAGGCTAAGTCTGTTGTACAAAATTACCTCTTTAAAATGTCACGTTCAATTACTTGAAAAACGAGTAGTTTCTGAAATAGTTGTGTTTGAAGTGTACAAAAAAAATTCCCAAAACCGCTCCAATTTTTTTTCTTGAAATTTTCTCTACATATATAATAAGGGACGGTAAGAAATATGGTGTTAGTACCATCTTCAGATATTGCTCATTTTCTTCGAAAATTGCAAAGAATTTCAAAACTATAAAATTGAAAATATTTGTACTCCTGAAAAACTTTGTTCTAGTAAATTAATAAATAAATAAATAAATAAATAAATAAATAAATAAATAAATAAATAAATAAATAAATAAATAAAAATAAATAAAAAATAAACTAAATTAATCAATTAAATTAATTAATTAAATAAATTAGCGATGCTATACAATGGAACGGCCTTCCCGGCTGCTTGCATTTTATTTACTAGGCTGTCCGAGTGACTCCGCGTCCATGGCGACCGAAACTTCGGCACCTTCGCCACGGACGCGGCGTTACCCGGACAGCCTAGTAAATACTGACTCTGGCCGCGGACACATACGCTCTTGCTTTCATTTTATCGGCCGAAAAGCAATTTTCCCCACAATTTTTCCATTACTATACTCCTTAATGCTAGAATAGAAAGCACCGCATTCTTATTACCATTATAATAGTATTAATTTCATGTGTTAACGGAGTGGCCGAGGTTAGATCAATTGGTGGGTACGGGTCCAGCTCTTCTGAAGGAAAGTTGGCTTTTTCGAGTCTCGTCATGGAATCATTATTAGTGACAATTCTGTTGCGGCAGGAAATAATTAAGGATTCCACAAACTTTATTGAAAACCATTTAAAGCAATTCTAATCCCAAATAGTATTAATCAAGATAAATAAACTAAAAGCGTCAGTACGTGATTTTCGAATTTTTAACTTTTAAACAATTTTTCTTATTTCGTATTGGATTTGTACAACGTGTGAACCTTCAAATCAATTATTGTCTTTCGGCGCTTATGACTATTCTATAAGTGCCAATTCTCTGTATAACCCGGGTGACCGGAGTGGTTAAATGTCAAGTTCGGTCTCAGCGTTTCGTGGTGAGGGCCGCTGCTTCGAGGCTGGCTCAAGGATAATTATTTGTCACAATTCTCTGTTGCTTTTAACCAGCGAAAATTATTTACCGCGTCGTGTTATACCTGCCGAACTGCAATCTTTTTCTGCCCCAAAGACATTTATTTTGCATTCTGTTAATTTTTCCGCTGCCTAATACTGCAACTGAAACACGAAGCTCTTGTGTCTATTATAGGAGTACGTAATCTCTGTAGGGCCCAGAGGTTGGTTAAACGATGCGTATTTTCTCACTGCTTCAGAGACAAGGTCGGCTTCTTCGAGCCTCACTCAGTGTTTGTTGTCACAATTCTGTGTTGCCGAACAAAACTATGGAAAACTGTGAAAACTTAATTGAAAATTATTTGAAGCACGTCTAAGAAACGCAATCAATGTAGATAAACAAATTTGAAGTGTGTATGTGATGGTCGAATTAGCGATTTTTAACCCCCTTGTCATTTCACACTTTCTCAGCTCCGTAATGCTAGAACTGAAACAGTTGTGTCGAGTAATATGGACGTGCATAGGCTCTGTCCTCGTGAATGGACGAGTTTGTTAAGTAGCATTTTCGGATTCATCATTTGAAACCAAGAGGTCGCCGGTTTGAGTCCCACACGTTGATTTGATGAAAGGGATTTGAGAAACTTGTTTGAAAATCATTTTAATGCATTTCTTCACGCAAATGCAATCATTACATGTTCAAATAAATCGGACGTCTCTAGACATGCTTGCGACGCATCTAGACAATCGGGTAAAATAGCTCCTGCGATCGAGGAACACCATCAGTTGGTACGCCGGTACGGACTTTGTGTCCCAGCGTGACACCCGGTCACGGAAGCTTGGCTTTGTGCGCGCTTCAGATGTAGGAGTGGCGAGTGCCACAATTGAAACCGATCATCAATCGGGTTGGGATCGCTCTCGTGATCAGGGGATAGAAAGTCTATCAGACCTAGGGTGTAAAGTGTAAATTCATTGTAAATATTTCTTGTGTTTTCCTTGTAAATAAATATTTGTTATATGAAAAGTCTCTGTCTGTGTTCGCTGTAAGTATTCATGACGTCACAAGTGTAAAGTTGCGGGACTTCTAGAAACAATGTCAGAAGGAATATCCTTTGGCAAGACCACTGTATATTTTTATTTTCCTGTATACGTACGTGTATACAGAGTATTATACGTATAGGCAAAGTTATGTAATGCTGCTGAAAATCGATTTTGGAGATTTCAAGTGAAATACACATTATGAGGTCCCCAGATACCGAAAAAATAGTTGTTTTTTCTTTCAAAACGTCCGCTTGTCCGTCTGGTGTCTCTATCAGACTGTCTCTATTACACTATTAGCGCCTAAACCCTTCGTTTTTGTTTCAAAAGTGAAGAAACTTCTGTTCA
>BOPP01000232.1:1255887-1282391 GCA_017312745.1 Gryllus bimaculatus | reverse complement strand
CTTTCATCTGGCTCGAGTTGGAAACTTAATTTTATTATGTGGAAATTTTTAGTCTCTATTAGATTGTCTCTATCAGACGCGACACTATAGCGCCTAAACCCTTCGTTTTGTTTCAAAAGTGAAGAAACTTCTGGTTCATCTGGCTCGAGTGGAACTTAAATGTTTTATTTCAATGCTGATTTTTATGAAAAGACTTTTTTAGTGATTTTCCATTAATCACCGTCATTCGTGAAACATTGGGGACGAGCTGACTATTTACATGAAGCCCCTCCGGACATTTCCAAAATTTATGACACATGGCTCCCAAATGTTTTTCTTGAAATTTACTGTAAGAATAGAGTAAATAAACACTTATAAACGTGGCGTAGCCGTCTAATCACACTCTATCACTCACTCAATCTAAATTATTAAAAATTCCAATATAGCATGCATTTTTTCGGAGCCTACCGAACAACTACACAAATTATATAAATTTAAACTCGCATTCATTTCTTCTCATAGTGATTCATTCATGAAAGTCATGTAGAGTTTTTTTTTAAATTTTGGTAGTCTTCGCGCAAAATTACAAAAACAAGATTTTTCTCAAAAACGGCTTCAATTTTTGCTCTTAAACTTTTGGTAGGGATAGTGCTAACTCCATATTGCTCTATTGTTTTTTTTTTTAGAATTAAAAAAATGGTCTTTTTTACTTTCTCTCACGGTCAACCTATTCCACATTAGCGGCTCATTTATCTACCATTAAATTATTTATCAGTAATTGCGCTTTAAAGTATGGCAAATAAAGCGTTCTCGAAAACTCAACCATTTTTGTGAAAACTAGCTCAAAATCTTCGCAATATTTAGAAACGCTCCAAACGCAATCTTCTCAAAAACGCTCAGACATTTTTTCGTTCAAACTTTCAACGGATAGTGTTATTGCACTCTTAATATGACCAAAGTTCGTTTTGGAATTTCTTTGAATTACATCAATATATTTTATTAATATCACTCCAGCCGTTAATATCCACGTATTCCAGCGATTGTGTAAAAACTGGTGATAGTTTGTGAGCATTAAGTGTTGCTTCAGATAATTCTTATAAAGTTTCTCAAACAGCTCAAAGACTTTTCTCGTGAAAGAGTAGCCCAAATTTCCAATTTTGTTGTAGCTCTTACAGGCCAGTTTCCCTTACCAAAACTGACTCCCTAAAATTTTTAAAGCAGAAAATGCCATGTTGGGAGCCGCGGTTATTTAGCTGTTACTATAATATCTCGTAAAATAAATATTTCTGTTTATGTTAAGTAAACCTGAGATATGAAACAAAATTCATGAAAACTTATTTAGAGGTGGCATAGACTGTCGCAGCAGGTCGAGTGTATGTGCGAGTTTCGAAGTTAGGCTTTCTGAGCGCTAAGGAAATGAAAACGAGATCGGGAATGTCGTGTGACATCTCTAGCGGCGTACTAGTTACTGCAAATAGGCAATTAGACTTAAGCCTGTTAAAAGAAGATCCATAGTTTTATTAGAAGTGAGTGGTGAGCAAGTTTTCGAATGTGCTGCATCACTGTGATTAGCCATAGAGGAGTTGTTCCCACGTATAGATATATCTATAAATATCGCTGGTTGTGGGACATACATATGTACTGGAAACTTCGCAAAAGTCAAGAATTAGATTAATTATTTTTGAAGAATGTAAATTTTCGATTCATTCATATACAGCTAACTAGTACATTTGACCAATAGGCCTAGTCAGAGCAAGCGTGGTAGTTTCACACGAATATTGCTCCATGCCATAAATTTCAACTTGCTCTCCTCCCCTAGAGATAAGTGTCACTGGGTGGCTACAATCTCTCAATATTCTAATTAACTTACTAGCACCAAGGCTATGAAAAAAAGCTAGGGCCGAGGTAATGCTAGAGCGAGCAGACCTTTCATTGTGAGGGTTCTATAAAATCTATACAACAAAAATTTACAAAGCCTCTTTCAAGCTTTTGTGTACATTCACATTGTGTGCATTTTATGGATATACGAATTAACAAACAACACGAATTAATAAGGAATAAAGCTTCATGATAATTTACAACAATTGTTCTATATTGACCAAGAAATAAATAAAATTCTAGATAAGACAAAATAGAGAGGGGGGTACGTATTTTTATATGATTACATGTCGATTATACATTTCATTTACACACTAATTTCTCGAAAAATCACAACATCCACTCTTATTACATCCAAGAGAACCCCCCCAACGACGTTCGTGTAAAACGTATTGATTACTTTTTTAATACTAGTTCTTCATGAAATATCCTCGCTAGATATGTAAGTGACAGCTTGTAATTTACTTGAAGTATAAAAGATAAGCTTGATTGCAACATAACAAAGAAGTTTGGTCTTTCACGTTACTACACATTTGACTTCACTTTAGGTACATTATTATACAACCATTTCCTATTAAAGAAAATGTCCTATTGAAAAAGGTATTCGTGTTTTCCTATGCTAGTGATTTGGGAGTGCTCCTTAGAGCGATTTGAATTATTGGCTATTTAGAAGAGGTCGCACATTGACAGAAAGAACTTGGTTAATGTGTGTTTCTCTACAGTTTAAAATCATTTACACTGAATAGCTTTTCGAACTGAATTTGCACATGTTGTTCAAAAGGATTATTCAACAGTTTCACAGCGACACAGTTGGGCTTGTACTTTTGTCCATGTTAATTAAAGCAAATTTTTAAAAAGTATGGTAGCCATGTAAAAAAAGCAAATCCGGACTCAGCAGAACCGACAGGTACACAGCGGTGCGGCCAAGGAAACGAGGTGGTTGACGTTAGAAAACAAATCAAAACAGGTGTGAGGGTTAGAACGCACATAAGCTCTGATATACGTGAACGAAAATTAAAAGAAAAATGCTGACTTGAAACTTCTGGTTACGTAATAATGTAGATATAGATATAGATATAGATATAGATATAGATATAGATACAGATATAGATATAGATATAGATATATAATATATATACGTACGCCAATGACACATTGCAATGTTAAAAAGTTTACAACTGCAATGTTAAGTCGATATAGACAAGACACAAATGAACCAGTGGTGAGGAACCATGTCAGACGTTTTTTTATAGTCAATGAAGCAAGTGTATAGGTCACGCGTCCTGTTCCTTACCCGAGACATAACGCTTTTCTGTACATTCGAGAGTACATAAATTGTATGTACAATGCTGATCGATTATAACATTTAGGCAGCCTGTCATGATCTTGTATAATAAATTTAATCATGTAATTAGTCGGTATTCACTTGGATTCGTAGTGTTGTTCGTTTTCGGGGTTAGATAAATAACTCTATCATTCAGGATGTCAGGTATTTCTTCTGGGCATTTCAGATAGTGGTTTATTATTATTGGAATCATCCCATGGATGCAGGTGGATCTCTTAATCCAAATGTTTTAAAGCCCATCTGGCCGTGGGAACTTCGAGTTCTTCAGTTTACGTATAGTGACCTGTAAGACATCCAAAGAAATTTTACCAGTTTTTCATTTCTCCAGTGGAACTGCAAGAATTGCTAATGTAATTCACCTACGATGTACTGACTTGAATGCGACTCTCAGTTGACAATTGGATTACTGGAGGAAGTATTCTTCAATTGTCGCTTTTGTTGGTAATTTAGCCACCTAAATTTCCCTCTTCAGTCTTCTACTAAAGTCCTTTTGGTTTTTCTCGGTTGTCTTTTTTCTCTTTAAGCTTTTGGTATAGCGTCTCATACGTTGCTGCTTGAGTATGCCAACATGATCTAGAATACTTCTGTTTTCCAGTTGTAGATCACGTGCTTAAGCTGAGTCATACTATTTTTCTTCTCATACTTTTATTTTTACTTCTCCTTTGAATGCTTCAAGTATTTCAATACCTGATCTGAGACGCTGTATTCTTCTGTTCAAAGTGCTCTAAGGTACAAGGATCATGCATACGTTTCTTCGTTTTCGACGATTTTCTCGCCACTTTCCTTACAACTACTGCTATGCAGTGCATCATAGAGTCTAAATGGTCATATGTAATGATTTAATTTCGGAGGGAATTATGACTTCGTTTACCAGTTTTATCAATATTCCCATTGACTTGGAACTGTGTTGCCTTGGAATTCTCGGTCTAGTTTGATGGGATAGTCCTAGGTATTCAGTCTGTGCAAGTGGATATTGCTTTCAAAGTTGTTCATGTCGTTTGCTTTTTATGACTACGACCTCTTTGTGAGACGTGTCAGTTCGCAAAGTCAGTACGCCCGGTTCTGATACTTGGGGTAGTAGGTATGTCATATTCGTTGTTTCTAATAGTTCTTCTTGCTGTTTCGTCTCTGCCTAAACTTCGGGCTTGATTTTCTCTCTTCCAAAAAGTGGTTACGTATTTATCTGATTTGTAAATTAAAGCTCTACAGTCGGCTATATTCTGTTATGTGGGGTGAGGTAAATGTGGGTAAAGTTCGAGGAAGCGGCTATGCAATTACTGCTGGTAGCCTAAATAAACCATTTCTAAAAGAGTGAGACTTTGAAATATTATATTTCATATCTATTGTCCATTGTATCCTTAGTCTCAGCAGGCCTTCTTTAGTGGTTCAGACACTACTATAGGCATGTTCAGCTGATTTGTTTTGAGAGCTGCGTTCATCGACTATAGTATCTTCGGATGACCTGGTGTGTGCCTGCCTGTTCAGTAGTACACCACTAGTGGCAATTTGTCACGGCCAGCGGTAGCTGCGGATGTGCTCTGGCACTTGCCAGACAGCGGCTCATTTTCAGAGGCTTTATGTCTGTTATATCGACTCCCCACATTGCTATGGGTTGCCCTGTTAAACGTTACTTGAAAAATTAGCTGCGTTGCCTGTCCCCCACGTGGAATCGATATTTTTGTTTGGACGTGAGGTTGGGCTTCGGGGGACTTTTTTGGGTCGCGAATTGGCCTAGGAACACGTGAATACATACCTGCATTTACCAAGGCTCAGTTACATTTACCCCGCTGCAAATGTATATTACTCCTTTTTTCGTTGGATAAGCATTATGCTAAACCCAATTATTATCTCCCAGGGTTGCCATGGCACTTCTGCCTTAGCGATCTCGGTTATCCGACCCATTATTATTATTATTATTATTATTATTATTATTATTATTATTATTTATTTGAGTATCGGCCATTTCTAACCACACATTTTCTTCCGAAGTTCAGTTATATTTTATCCCGGAGATATTAGCATGTGTCATTATAGGGATAAACTTTTAGGCTGTATCCCTTGGTAAGACAAGGTAGTGAAATCTTGAATTATGAAGTAATAGGATGATGATGAAAGGTGCGAAATGACCGTCTACTTCTTTAACTATCCCAACATTCTCCTGTATGACCGAGGGAAACCAAAAAGACCCTGGACAGGATGTTCAGGATGTGCTTAGTACTTACCCTCTGTTAGTAGTTGCAAATCATTCTCGGAATATGGCAACTGTCTAAGATGACTGATTTTTGTAGTTCATGGTGTAGGATGCTGATGACTTCTTGTTTCCAGAAACGTTTAATTTTTACGACTAAGTTCATTTTTTAAACTTTTCTTGAATTTTGTTTTGTAGATTATGCATATTAGGTATTGAAACATCAACGAGGAAGATTGGTTTTCTTTCTTACGCACTAGTGTGATGTCTGGTCAGTTGACTGGAATGGTTTTATGACAATAAGGGTAATTGGTGGTGGTAATGGTAAGTAATTGGTGGTGGTTTTAAATTTTAATATGGATTGTCTTCTAACAAGATGTGATGTTGACTGTATAAATGGCTGTATATGATGCCAGCAACATTGTCTTGTCATTGTATGTACTTTCTTTGGGCAACGATAGAACACGCGAATGTGATGAAGTCTATGATTTCTATGTGAGGATTATGTAGCATCAATCTGACTGTTCTGATCTTTCTATGTAGGATAAATCTGACTGTTAATGCGTGTGGATTCCACTTTGATAAGGTGTTGGAGATTATTTCTTCTAATTATATTTATTATTATTATTATTATTATTATTATTAACCTGTATATATCTCTTAGTTGGGCAATGATTTCTTACAGTGTAAAATATTTTAAAATGAGCTAAATAGCTTGTTAATTACTATTTTGTCTTATTATCTCGTTCACTTCTCACTAGCCCTTCTTTTTGTTAATGTCTAATTATCAATTCACTATCACTATCACTTCACTTACAGGTTGTTTTTCGTTGGGTTCATTATTTTTGTTTCTCTGTTCCTGTTTACTTGTTTTATATTTTTTTCTCTATCGACTTCATTGAATGTGTGAATGACGTCTCTTCATTTTGTGGTCTGCTCTTGTTCTGACTCATAAGTTTCTTTTTACTATGTCGTCTCACCATCGTGTTCTCTGCCTTACACTGTTTCTCTTGTCAGTCTTGGGTCCCTTATTGTAATTTTGTAGGTCCATCTGTTTGTGTTCATCTTTAATACTTGTCCTGCCCATTTCCATTTTAGAAGGCGTGTGAATTGATCTTCCTCGTTTTGACTTGTTCTTTGCCATATATCAGCATTTCTTACTTTGTCTTTTACACTTACAACTATTATTTCACTTTCCACATTTCTTTGACATATTTTTATCATTTTATCTCCCTTTCCGTAAGTGACAATGACAGTAAACTATAATATTTCATTACAAATGGTGATATTATTACTAAACAGCTGTAATGATTTTGCAGTTTTCTTTCGTTCCCAAATGTATTTTTGACAGTCGCACATGTAAGTAAAGAAGGTATGTGACAAAGTGTTCATCGTCTTTTATAGTCTTTCATCCTTGCCAAAACTTTCTTCGTTGCTATTATCAGTTTCTTTGTAAACTTTATCAACTGAACCTCTCAGACAAGATCCCCATAGATTGTCAATGCCTTCCCCTGCGCACTTTATTGATTATTCATTTGGTTTAGTATGGATTATCATTTCATGAGATCAACATTTCTGATGTTAATAAAATGATGGATTACTGAAATAAAATGATGTATTACTGACAGAAAATGATGATGGATTACTGACATAAAATGATGACATCTTTGGTATTTTTCTACGACTGATACACTTATTAGGCTACATGTATAAAATTTAAAATTTGGCATAAAACTAAAAAAGGTTAATAATACCAGTTTTTGATTTCTGAGAATGCGTTGTAAAAATTGTAGGGCATAGAGTTTATTAATTACATTTAATATTAATATAGAAAGAATTATCTTACTATTCATGCCCACTACTTGTTTATTGAACTGATTCCGCTTTTGTTCGTGTTCCCTATGTCACCTCTCATGGCAGACGAATAGCGAAATGCATTCTACATGTATGTGGCTACGTCGATTCGCCTATAAAACCAGTCCGCCGCATCTCAATAATCCATCTGGAAATAAACAATATTTTTGTTCGGCGTTTCATGTCCTGATTTTTTATGACCTGTACCGGCGTACACTTCCCCCTTCTGCCTCCTACATGTCCCTTCCCCCTGAATCTGTAGTCCACTGTGAGTGCTAATAGTCGGCTGTCTGGCCTCCTTCCTAGATGTTCAGCAGACATCTCTTTTCAGTTTCACCAGACGTGATTCCACTCCAATTCCTTTCTAATCTCAATTTTTCATGTTAATATGAAATTGTATAGCTAAGAGTAGTTTTCGTGAATATCATTTTTCTTGAATTAAGTTTCTCCTGCTTCGTCACCACTCACGAGCACTGGCACAGCTACTGTATTAAAAAAGTTATTGTTTCACTTCGTGTTCAATTTTTTAACTTTGTATGTATTAAAACACAAATTATTTAAATTTTTTGTCTAAATCGATATCTCTCTCAAACAAAATGTGACAGCCTAGAAAATAAGCCGAATTCTTCTGATTTGAATTTATCTGTTTATGGATCTATTTACAGTCACTGCTAAACACTTCCAAAATATTCGCTCGTCGCCCACACAACTCCTGAAAATCAGCAGATAGTTATTATTATTTGTTAAATTGATTGAAATTATTTGAAGTTTTTTCTTTTCTAGTAATTATTTCATTTCTAGTAATTATTCCTTCTATACGGCGTTACATTCACTGAACGGCTAATTCAATTTTTTTGTAAGTTACTGAAAATGTTCAGCAGTTGTTCTGAACGCAGAGCTCGAGAGCTCTAGAAAGCTAGTTACCTTGATCTTGACATTTCTATACTAATTACTGAACATCTATTTCCTTTGAAATAATATTACTGATTCTAACTTTGTCTGTTTGTACAGTTTTTCAACAATTTATTTTTTTAACCAAGTTGCAATGGTAATGTTTGAAAACAAAGTTAATCCACAAGACTCCAATGCGCTTTTGGGCAGTAACATATTCAAAAATGTGCTCTTTTGATCTATTAGGTTTAATATCACCTGGCGGTATTACCGCAATATAAAATACGTACATGATTAAAGGGAAAAATATGTGATATAGTATCAAAACAGCATTACAAAATGAAAAGAGTAAATTAGTTGTGAAAATAATATTTTGAATGAAATAAATGCATTCTGAAAAATAAGTAATTCTGCGAGTTAAATTTAGAGTTCTTCTCAAAAATAATTACTTCAACTCTCTACATCCAGTAGAATACTCTCTGAATTATTGCAGCATGGATGTATAAGTACTTGACAACTCATAAATTTCACTCTGCGTCGATTGTGTTTGTAAAGGAAGTAAGTTTTGTTGAAAAGCAACTTACAATTATGCATATTTATTGTCATTGTTTTTAAATTAAATCTTTCTTTTGACAGGTAAGTACCTGGCGCTGGGCCGAGAGTTTGGTGTATTTGTCATTTCGGTAAGTGTATCTATAAAGTTTTCTGTATTTATAAAACTCAGCGTTCCAAAGACGAGAAAATATTGTATTAAACATTTGAAGAAGAGTTTAAAGAATATATAATAAAGTTGATTATCGCTTAAAATATTTTTCAAGGTTTTTAAATACACTTCAGTACATTCTTAAAAAACATTACAAATATAGAATAGTTACTTCTTCGGTTATGATTTCATTCAGTAGTATAGGGACCAGATAATTGGTACCTATATATTTTGCAAGCAAAGAAAAACAGTCATTTTAAAATGATGACATATTTTAATTCTGAGTAGATAATCATAACCTACAATGGCCAGAGCTCTTTGTTAAAAGCCAGAAATTGTAATACTGAAAAAATCCAGAACATTAATACTAACGTTAGGTAAAATCGGATGGTAAATATTTTTCTGATTTAAATTGATTTTGCAGAAAATTGCTTTGATCGAAATAGTGGCCTGTACAAATGGACGAACTAGACATTTTCTCTTATTTCCTAATGACATAAAATCATACAAATTTGACAAGGATTGTTTGAGTGGTTCAGTTAGGTGTCTGCTTCCAGAATCAATGCGAGCCTGGCGCAGGCTGTCGATGCTATCTGGTCGCTGTCTGCTTGAAAGGGAGCAGTAGACAAATCGCGCTTCGAATGCTATGATTTATTTTGTGTCAATTTATCGACAGCACAAACCATAGACATGCGGTCGTGCATGTAATTGGTAAATGCCTTTACGTGACAGTGCACGAGTAAATTATAGTATTTTATGGCAGCTTGTGAGTTACATTGTAATATTTGCCGTTTGCTCGATTCCAGGAAATTTACAAATGTCCCTTTCGTCTGTCACTATATCTCTACCATCATATTCTCTGTTTTACATTTCATGACCTTCCTTTTCTCGATAAAAACATCATATTTGCCTATTTATAAGATACAGATTTAAAAAAAGAGATAATCACGCTTGTGTAAAATACTTTTTTGAAACCTTGTGCATAAAAAGTATGACATTTTGTAGCACAGTACTCTAAGTGTGCAGCTGTGGTAGTTTTGTTTTTCCGTGCTTGTTCGTGTTCGTTGCTAGTGAGAGCACAGACCCCGCATTAGGATAGAGGTGGGATTCGGGTTTTAGTGATGGCTAGTCGTGGGATTGGGTTTGTAGTGTTTGCTAATGTTTTCTGAAATATGTGAGTGTTGTGGAAAGTAGTTTTGAGGCAGAATGTCTTGAGTGTGGAAAAACGATACTACTACATTTCACACTTCGCTAATCACTTAAATCTAAAGAAAGACACATTCGAAAAATACGTTAATTTTCGTATTCAAGAAATTGAAAAGTCGTAAGTGGGAGAGAATAAAGTTACTTGTACAGTCTCACCATATACATAACAACCTGCAAATCCAGAACACGACATGCCTGAACCAGCAAATTCCTGAACTCTCCACACCTCTGCTAAAAGTAGTTCAATGTGTACAGCCCTAACTCCACCAGCTGTGCCCACCCGCGCCCTCCTCACGCCTCCTCCCGCAGCCTCGCCTCTCTCGGCCCTTAGGCCGCGCCGGCCCTATCCCGCCTCTACACGCTCCCACCGACGCTTTAGCGTCTGCAAAGCCCGATCTGCCCGCTCAATAAACTTCGTTTTTAGCCCAGACGCTGCAAGGCATGCGCAATCCCGTTTACTTACGCATCTGGCATACTATGGTAACATTTGGTAAATAACTTGTACAACTTATACTTCACTTTATATTTAATGTATTCCTGTAATTTTAAGATTATCTCTGATGACGATCGCTTCGCGGTCGAAAAGATCCGAAGATTAAATATATTTTGATAACTGACAACCCCTTTTATTTTATTATTAGAAGTTATCTATCTCGCTAGCGACCTTACATATATATATATATATATATATATATATATATATATATATATATATATNNNNTACATACATACATACATACATACATACATATACATACATTAATGATTTGTTGTGAAAACACACGGCCAGCTTAACGGTGTTTCATATTTACATCTACACGAAGTAAACATATTTAACAGCTTGAACCCTCTTCTCAAGAACATTATTTGTTATTACAGGTACGTCAATTATATTACATGTTTTTGCTCAGGAACTGTTAGGCACTTGAGTCAGTCCTTTGATTTTCTAAACTCATCTCACACCAAATTAAAATTATGTATGCAAATTGAACATAGCCATTCCTTGAAACCTTTTCAAAATATTCAGAAAAAAGATTCATACAAATGTAATCTCCCTTTCCCTTTATACATTCACATTCACCATTCGCTGTTTACCACTCCCGGATCAATATCAGTAAGGTTATTTGATATATATATATATATATATATATATATATATATATATATATATATATATAAAGTCAATACCATAGTAACCATTGCGTTAAATAATGACTATGATCTTCTTTCCATCTATAAACATAGCTGCCAAAAAGGAGTAAACATGATTATGAATAAAGGTTTTTCACAACAATGACCCGCAGATCAAAAGAAACTTATTTGAATCCCCTACTCATGCCCAGAATAGGCTAAACCATCACAACACTTAATAATATTTCAGTAGCTTACAAAACTTTAAAACTCCCTCCAATCTTTATTCCCTAGTTCCATATCACCTACCCCTTCATTGAAAGAAGTGGCATTTATCGCCTCACAAGAAATAACTGTGATTCTGCCTATGTAGACAAACAGAACATTTTGCAAGAACAAAATTTTGGAGAATTTGACAATTTTGAAACTTTTAAAAAAATACTATTTTCATTCTGATTGAATATTTTGTAACTAAAAGCAATTCCATTTTAAATATTTTTTGACGACTTCTATTCATTCTTTTGATCTTAATTATTCTGCAAAATTCTTCAACAAATTTAAAATATGAATATTTTGTAATTTTTTAAATGAAAAATTGTAGAACCTTTAAAAATTCTAACTTTCAGACCTGAATTAACATTCCTGAATCAAAAAGCAGTCTATCTTTTTGACTACCCCTTTCTACTCCCCCCCACTCCTTGGTAGGCTTTCTCATCTCCTTCAAGAGATCTGCCACCTCTTCCATTCCTCAAGAGATCTGCCACCCAGCTGTTCCCAGCTCGTTCTTCTGTTTTATATATACACTGCTATGTTTTGAATGTTTGCAGATAATCCACGTTGCTTGAGCAGTAATTCATTTTTAATATAATTTATTTTATTTCATTTGTCAATTTTATGTCATATTATTGCTGTATTTCTTTTTGCTCCCTTCATGAGAAATTCCAAGCGAACTGATAAAGAATGGATCACCAAAGATAGAGGGAATGATGACGAAGCTAATGAATAGGTGTGTAAATAAAGGCGATATACCAGAAGACTGGAAAATGGCTTATATAACACCAAGATAAGGAAGGAAAGGCATGTGTGAAAATTATGGAAGGAAATAATGACAAACACGTTCAATAAGATATACGAAAGGATATTAAGAGAATTACCAGAAAATTGTGATGCAAAAAATATTATCTTGCATCTCTGGTGATGCAAAAGAAATGGCAAACAGGGAGAGAACTTCACATGGTCTTCCTTTATATAGACAAAGCGGATGATAGTGTAGCAATCATAAATTTTTTGGAAGTTATGAATACAAGTAATGTAAATACAATCTTAGTAAATAAAGTGAAGGAATTGTATATAAATCGAAAGGGAAAAGTGAAAGTTGGAAAACAGATGACCTAAATATTTCCTATATCAAAAGGACTACGACAATGATGCTATTTGTCTCCTACCCTCTTTAAAATGTATGCTAATACGGTGTTACAGGTATGGAAAAGAAAATATGTTGAGATGGGAATACAATTTGATAATAATACAGCACTCTATACCCTACAGTTCGCTGATGATGAAGTGCTGATGGCGTTCGAACAGGAAGATATTGAATACGAAGGCTGACTGACTGACTGAATATAGACTATAATTTGTAAATGAAGATTATGAGAAATGGGGACTAACCCTCAACCTAGAAAAAACAGTAAACTGGACTCTACGCAGTACACATGACGTATTGACTATGGAAACTGGATAAATAATAAGAACAACAAAGGACATAAAGTACTTGGGAACAAGAATAAGGAAATAGGGTTTTTATAGAAAGAAATGTGGATCCCAACTCATTAAAGGAAGAAACAAATTAGGAGCCCTGAATCCAGTGATCTGGGATACAAATATAAGCAAGAACACGAAAATTATAATATATAAATGTATGATTGAAAATGTTACATTATATGGGGCAGAAATATGGCAGTTTCCAGAACAACAGAAAATAAAATTGAGAGCCCTGGAAATGGATTTCCTCAGAAGAGCTGTAGCAATATCTAGAAGGGGAAGCATTAGAAATGAACAGGTTACGTAAATAATGAATCTGCAACATTATATTGTAAAGGCAATTGAAAAGAAACAACTCACTTGGTTCGGACATGTACAACGAATGGACGAGAGAAGACTCCCCAGAACATCATTAGAATGGCAACCAAGTGAAAGGAGAAAACGAGGCAGACCAAGACCAAGATGGAACGACCAGATCAGAAAGATAATCGAGATGTGGAAATTACCTCCTAATTCCTGGAAGGACAGAGAATACTGGAGAAGAAGATTAAGCGCCGGAAGACTGAAACAGAGGTTAAGAAACCGGCAAGAAGAAGAAGAAGAAGAGAAGAAACGACTTTCAAACTAGGCCGCACAACTGCTCTTCCCAACCAGAAAAAAATCACGAAATCCGAAGGACTGTTTAGGACCGCGTGATTAACCTATTGTAACGTTTCCCCGTGGTGAATTAAAACTCACTCTCACAGGTATCATTTAACAAAAACGTTCATTTCTAACAATTATACACTAAAAACTACTTTATCTATTTACAGGTATATTACACAATTCTTGTGCTCTTCACTTAATTACTTTACTTACACACAACTCCGTTCTCTTAATTATTTATTTCCACAGTTCACTTCTTCTGATTATTTATTTACGCAGACCACAATTCCCTGCGCAGACCAGGGTTCACTGCACTGCTATTTACCGCGATGCACACTTCACAGCTCAGCTCAGCACTCAACTTCAGACACACTGACGGATTGACTGCTTACTTCCGACTACTACTTACACTGACTGACTTACACTGACTGACATACACTGACTGACTTACACTGACTTGAAAATTTTCTCTACGATGTCATGTTCCTAGTGAGAATGCAATGCGTCCTCACTCTCCATTCTATTTACTCAAATAATAATGCTATTTTCGCAAACGATTACACAGATGTGCTAGACAAGTTCATTAATTTGTTACTATTGAAAAAATAATATTTCTCGCTTAATTTTGGGGTGGAAATCACTTATTGGCAAAAGACATATTTACAATTCGAAGACCCGACAGACTTGCCTATATTGGATTTCAAGTTGGGAAAATTTACATAGTATTTTTTTATCGAATTTGAACTAATAGAACAAACTAGTGTTAAAGAAGCACATACTTTCTCGCATCATTTTTTTTGCTTCGTTATATTATTTTACTATATAAGTCTGCAAAAGTTTACAACAAGCAAATTTTTTTTCAGCTCCGAGTCTCGTTCGCTAACTCGTATTCTCAGTGTTAACATGCGTCACTCATACCACTACCCTATCGAAGACTCGAACATTGAACATTAACGTATTTAAAGATTCGTCTTTAAGGAACATATTTCATTAAGGATAAAATCTCTGTCTTCAATATTATAGTTGTAGGAAGACTCAAGCACGCTTGCAATTTTCCAAACCTGGAATTTTACGAACACGATCCCTGCACCATTTTTCTTAGCGTCCTTCTGGCCATCCGGAGACAAAGTTTGATCGAACAATTTAGTGCTACTTTGAAAAACGTTTGAAAATAAGGCTGAAGGCTTCATATAAAGTACCCTCAAAATCAAAATACCCGTTTAAAACTTCCCCAGCCTCGAGTTCATTCAGATTGATTGGAAAATATCAATTTTGAACAAAATCGGCTAGCACTGAACACCGAGGGTGGACAGAAAGACAGGTGTTTTGCCGTCAATCGATTTTTCGATGTTTCGACAAAACATGAATACTGGCTACACCACGTATTGGAAAAAAAAGTACTTTCTTCCTACCAGTTACGCAGTAGAGAGAAAGTTATGTAATGCTGCAGGGAAAACGAGCAGAAAAACTCGTATTGGAAAGCCATGGTAACGAAAAAGTGAATAAATAAAGTTGCTAAATTTAGGGGGGATGGGGAGTCTTCTAAGTCAGTCAGATGTAGTCAGAATTCATTTGTGCATCTTTCATATCGAAAAATGAATTGATGGCAAACCATCTGTCCTTCTTTCTGTGAACAACGCTAGCTGCTAAAGCGTTGTCAGTCGATTTTCCCCAAAATTGATATTACCCAATCGATCTGGCTGATGTCAAGAAGCCTTGAATTTGAAAGCGATATTTTAAATTTTTTGGAGGGTACTTAACTTGAAGCCCTTGGGATGTTTTCAAAATTTTCAAAAAAAGACGCTACGTATTTAATTAATTGTTGTTGGATAGCGTTAAAGACGATTAAAAGAATAGTAATGGTCTCGTGTTCGTTGAAATTCCTAATTGGTTGAAAATTGAAAAACAAAATTAAAAAATGTCGGCATCTTCCTACAACTACAATTTTAAAGATGTTATTTTTTCTTAATGAAATATGTTCCCCTGAAACATCAAATTAGGTCATGTTTAATATTTACAAAAAAAGAATATTTGGCTTCTTGCCTGTCCGGGGGACGCCGCGTCGTTGGCTGACAGTCGAAATGTCGTCGCAGAGGCACCCGGACAGCCATGAACTTCAACTGCGGAAGCCTACGTGTACAATGAGAGTATTTGTTTTGTGATTTGGCGTCAAACATAATGGCCCGCTTTGAATTGCCGGCGTTTCGTTTTCCTCACTGCATATCCAATGCATGGCACCTCATGGCTCCAATTTTCTTATTTTTAGTATTCCCTTTTATTTATATGACATAATTATATGGAACTTCACACCACATATCAATTCACATATAACTACATTGTATCATATTCCAAGACATGACACACCCCACGTTAGCACCTAGTCCACTTCATGGCCGTGCCACCTTCTCCATCTGATGTATTACTCCAAATATATTACTTTCACTTCCCCTTCTAACTTTCACCTTCTGGAATTCCTTCCTACTCTACACATACTATTTCATCTTCCTGCTGTTCTGACTCTTGTTGCATTGCACGAACGCTGTCTCACTTTAATATAGCACGCCTTTTCCGTACATTTTGTTCCATTTCACCTCAATGGTCCATTTTCTCTCCGTCTCTTTCTCTTCGTTGCAACGCTATCTCTTTCTTCCCGCACTCCACATCACCCGTCTTGGGATACGTTATACGAATGTTACCCGCATCGGGAAATTGTGGTAACTATTTCTCGCAGCGCGGTCTGAAGCGAACGCGTCTAAATCTCTGGAACGTTAAACCCCCTAGGTATCAATTATTCGGAAGACAAACTGGGCGCCGGACGGCGTTCGATTGATCTGTCGCTGGCCTGCGCCCGAGCCCGAGGGGCCGTTTCCTCTGCGTGCGCCGCTCCGTGCGCCTGGCGGCCACGATGCACGTCGCTCCGGCTTTGGGAGCGCTGCGATTGGTCACCAGGGCCCAGGGAAAGGCTTTCTTCAGATGCTCCCCTACGATTTCATCGTCTGGAGATTACTGGCATTTTTATATTCTCTTCTTTAACAGGAATAATTTTATTTGAAGATGGTCTTTTTTAATGTAAAAAGCATTACCAAAATGGAAAAGATCCGCTCTGTTCCATGTTAGTCGCTCTCTGTTCCACGATACAGAAAAATTATTTGTGTAATTAAGATTTTTTCTGAACAAGATTACTTAGAGACACTCATATTTAATTGACGTAAGTAGTGTGGAAGTCAAGTGAAGAGTAAAATTAAATTAATTGGTTGTTAATTGAATTATTTTTTTCACATAGAAATGTAATAACATTTTGATCAATATCTTTTTGTTAACTTGTAATTTATTTAATTATTCTTGACAATAAAACGAAAGGGTATTGTTACTGCTAAATTTCAAAACAATTCTACTACGGCTGAAAAACTTATTTCCTGTTAACACCATTTGCGTTTATTGCAATGGTTCAGATAATCTTGTCGTTAAAAAATTCACATTTACGAAATGAAAGACGAATTTCATTTGCATTTTCTTGCTATCTTCTCTTTTGTAAATACTATCCAAATAAAAGCTAACAATTTTCATAGATTAAAACTTGAATAATACGCCGTAGATATAAAAACCTATAAATTTGTGACTTGAGGATAGATAGTAACCTCTCTGTAAGGAAGCATTAAAAATTAAGACAAATAATTGAGAGTTTATACATTATGCTATAACGAAAACACCAGGAAAATGCAGGCATGCTGCCTGCATTTTCTTCGAGCATAACATAGAAACAGTGTGTTCTAAGGCTCATCAGAGAACTCCATAAATTAAAAAACTGTTCAGAGGCCTTCTCCTAGAACTACTTCTAAGACTGTTAATTATGTTTCATTACGTTTATAATATACCAGCTAATAATTTAATTTATGTAAAATATCGTCAAACCCTTAAAAGACATTTTTATGTTGAACAGGCAACTATATAAAATAAAAAAAAGGAAACTCCATTTTTATGACCATAAGGAAACTTTCAAGGCCTTCATCTGCAAAATAAGAAGCTTTTTGGACTTTCTTCTATATTTTTTATTTCTTCTCCGGATCTCAATTTTTCAGTAACGAACAGAATCTTGAAATTTAGGTAAAATCAAACTGACTCTGATGTGTTTAGAAATACAATCTTATGGTTCGAAGAATTTCTGTTTGTCAGTAACCGCTTAGCAATGTTAGAATTTTTTCACACTGCTTCGGCTAATAAACCGAACAGTTCAGTTTGGGACCTGTGTTCCAAAAACGCCCACTTCACCACAGAGCGTCTGGCGCTCAGGTGCTCACAGGCCGCGCCCCCGGACGGTAGGCAACGGACAGTCAGCCTACCATTGACGGCCGAGGCAGGTGGAGCCCGTGCGCTCACTCGCCATTGCGAACATCATACCTTCAGGGAACGTTAGTCTTCGGAATCAATCTTATTGTCATAATCAACGACACTACGGCAAACTCAACAACCTCTGCACACCTTTACGAGTGTTATTTGTGGTGAACGAAATGAACACAATTCAAGCCGGCGGTGATTCCTGGTCAACGGTTGTGGTGCCGAAAGAACAAAAAGCTGCAGACTCAACCTGGAAGGCGCCACAACGATTCCATATTTTAGATTTTAAGTTTATAAAAACATGGTACCATAATCAACAAAGCTAGCTCTTGCATTTAATGTCATTATATGTATTAGTAGTTTTATTTGTTTACTCAATAAAAGTTTCTTCACACGTTTCAAAGGCACATGTTCATATGTTAATTATAATTATTCGTCTTACTCCCATTCATAAACATTCAATCAAATTAGATGTATCTGTGTATAAATGTGCATAAATAATTTAAAGGGTTACCAGAGTATCAAAAATACCATAGGGCTTTAGATACATCAACCTGGCAGATCAAAGTTGGGTTCTATCTTTGAGATATTTTCACATTTAAAGCAAAGATGTACTACAAGTTGCGAAACTTTCCATTGATAAACTAAACTTTAAAGATATACTAACAGGAGTTATTTTCTCTCACAATGGCAATCAACGGCTGATATCATTTGAAACATTTTGCGTGAATGGGCATTTTAAATCTGTTTTGCAATAGACAAGAAAATATCCTTTGCCAACTTTCTCTATCACGTTTTGAATGAAGCACTAATTGCCTCAGGATGGTCATAGGTAGTTTGCTTTGCTGTCGGTGGTGTTTGCGATGCATGGAAGCTTTTATGGTGAAATTTTCATGTCAAACATTTAACAGACGTCGGTTGTTATGTTTACGGTAGCCACGCGATGAGAAGGTATGATCACAATATATACGGTAATGATGGATGTTCATGTTAGTGTTATTTTAGTGATGTTTACCTATCGGCTGTTCTTATAAAATCCTCCTGCTGATTGAAAACAGGAACAGTGAATAAAATTATTCACGTCGACATTACATCAGGAACTACTGTTATGATTCTTATGTGTCTCATATCAACCGCCTGAGTTGCTACTTGGGACAAATTTGTGAACCCCGTAGACATGCTAGCAGTGGAAACGCTTCGGCGGAAACAGCGAGATGACGCAGTTCCGTCAGCCGGCTCAGAAAGTAATATAAACGGACCCCGGACGTAAACTCCTTCTTCTGATTCTTGGGCGCATCAGTAGTAAGTCGTGTGGGTTGTGCGCGGCGCTGCATTTCAATGCACAGGCTACTGAGGCAGGGAACTGAAGCCTGCGTGCTACGTCCTACGCGGCATACTCGCTTGTATACGCACGTAGGCTATTGGTGCATCACACCGAATAAGATATCTAATTATCAGGCCAGCGGTGGTGGTGACCGGTAACATTCCTATTGGTAACGGGTCAGTATTGTTTATTATAATTATTGTAAATAGTATTAAGGTGTTGGAGCACATATCTAATAAATACTCAGTCAATTACAAACCGTTCACGTCTGTGAATTTTTGCCCCGGCAAAGACGCCACACTTATAACCACTCTTATTCATTCTGTTCTTCTAGGACAAGCTGGATATCTGCAATGAGTGAAACTATTTGCTTAAGGATGTCAACTGGCTTCCAGCACTTCACACTAGATGGAAATACAGAGTATGCGCTGCTCCACCATCTAGCGAGCAGTGGCGAGATGAGAGTTCGTGTCTGTGCACTGGACGTCCGCTAAAGTGACACTGCGCACGCATAACAGAACTTTTCCAAATGCACAAAACCGTTTACATATACTATCGCTGCTCAGAAAACAGCGGGTAGCCTAATGCACGCTTGGGATTGTAATCACTCAGAAATTGTCATGGCAGCGTTAGTCATTTGTTTCTTTGATAATATGAATGTTATATGTTTGCCAAGTTTGCACTTCGAAAAGCTAGGAAGACGATGTTTTCGAGATGGTATTCAGTGTAGTCCACGAGGGTGGATCTCGCTGAGATGCACATGATCCTCGCACGAAGCGCATTGCTTGCATCAAACATTCAGGACCTCGTAATGCAGAACAGAGAATGAGAAGATAGTTGCCCCTCCACCACTCGTGTGCACAGAACAAAAACATGTCTTTGTGCAGTATCACAGGCCTCTCTTATGAGCACAGGCGAAAACAGATCTCTACTTGTAATTTTATTGCTCTTCCTAATTCACATTATATGGTTCACTGCAAAGTAACTTTTCTGTCTTCCTCTCCCCTAAATATTTCCACCGACTGAGATGTCTCATTGGTGACAACTGTTACTGCTGCACTGTCTCTGACTTGCAAGTTCTAGGGTTCGAGTTCCGACGGTAGCGGATTTTATACTTCGTCTTTTTTAATGCGACATCTCAAAGTCACGCACGAAAAAGAGAGAGGAAGGCGGCCTCCAATGGGGAGCCGTAAATGTGGGAATTGTGGTTACGTTGCAGCTCTCTATAATCTCGAACACTATCACTAACACAGGATCGAATACGTGATGTTTCAGGTAGCAGAATACACCAATTGTAGCGCAGTAATTCTCTCGGCTACAGGGTCGAGTGGATGCTTGAAAGGGCCCTCATGCTGACCGCAGTGGTAGCAGAGGGAGGCGCGAGCGCGATTCGCGGCTTCGTGCTATTGCAGTGCAAATAGCCAGCCCCTCCGGGCCCCCGCGGCAAAAAAGTAATAATAATTTTCTTTGGAATGAAACACTTCTTTGAGTGCGCCACCCACTGGCGCAGCGCGGAAAGAAAAACAAGTGCCGCGAGCGTGCTCGCGCGGGCGGTCTGGAAACTTCCTGACTGCGCCGACGCTGCCGAGTTTTGCGGTCCACGAAGACACTGTGGCGCATTTAGAAGGAATTGTTACTTCTCCTTTTCCAGTGTCGCTGGGAAATCCCTGCGTATGCTCCTGCTTTGAAGTTCTCAGCCTTTAAGTTAAACGAAAGTTTAACTCTCTCTCAAGATTAAAAAACGTAAGACGAGAATGTAATGTGAACAATTCATTTAAGTATATTTGAATAAATCAGCAGATACAATTTTAGAACGGAAAAATAAAAGAAAATGGTCAATTAAACATAGTTATGTTACTAGAAAAAAGGAAAACAGCTAGTGATACTTAGAAGCCACAGAAAGTATTTTACCTAATAAATTTCTGAATGTCCGTCCGGCTGACCGTTACCGTCCGTCTTACCGAACAACGCTAGAGGCTAAACCGTTCAGCTGATTTTCTACAATATTTATATTTCCCAATCGATCTGGCTGATGTTGAAGCCCCTCGAATTTTCGGCATCTTCCTACAACTACACTTATAAAGATAACAATTTTTGGTATTAATGAAATCTGTTCCTTAAATATTGATTTTGAAATAAGCACTGTACATTTACATTTCTACGAGAACGTACGAACAGTTTTAGTACCACTAGTTTCTCTTATTTCTATTTTTACGGGAGGAGGTTAAATACTATTTTATTAAGTTTGATTTTTTAAAAATATTACTTCAAAAAATGCATTTAAGTCAAAATATGATACACTTTTCAGTTGAATATCTTCTCGTTATAATTAAAATTAAACAATTCTAAACATGCACAAACATGTTGTTGAAATTGGTTTCTGAGGAAAATGAAAGTGGGAGTTCATTATGCAGCATGTTCATTCTTTAATGGAAATTGGCAGGCATTCCAACTTATTTTTCCGTTTGATATTTGTATTTTACTGCAAATTCCTATTCTTGTTCCTCTACTCGGGCAGTTTTGAGATTGGCAAAAGTGCAGTTAATAGCAGCAATATAATTATGTCCTGATATGTGCGTTGCTTTTCGTGGCGTTACATATTTATCCTCTTCCCCGGCGACAGAAAAAAGTTAGTAGTAACCACCACTGCTCGGATCCATTTATATTTCAATCACTAACAAAAATTTCCGATCTCATCGGAAGTGCTGCGCATTTCAACACTGAACGCTGTCCCGAAACAAAATGCGACTGCGCTGCGTTAACATTTGGCATTTCGTCTACCTCGCCGCGTTCTGATCGGCCATTTAAGTCCGAAATAATTACAGGCCAGCGGAGCAGCGAGCCATACGCAGAGAGCCGGTTGTTCGTCAATTATTCATGAGGCATTCGGAGTCAGGGGGCGCGAGGCAAACCGAATTTAGCACGATTGGGTAAACAAGTTCGCATTAAAATATTTTGCGCTGCAAGTGCGCAAGGGAAATCGTGGGGCGGGCGTCCCTTCCGGTGCTTCCCCCGTCGCCCGCGGCGGCTCTTGAAGTGAACAGACACTACTGAAAGAGAAATTACATTAACTGGACGCTCACCGTCGAAAGGGTTTCGACGCGACTGCGTTTTAAAATTGGATTGGGGCATGCGAGTACGCGAAAAGACGAACGGTTACAAATATTGTTATCAACCTGGCTGATGTTTCATCTTGAATTTAGTGAACTGAAGTATTCGACCTGGGCGTACACCCTGGACGACGAAAAATACACGTAACTAGAAATCCCACGGACCGAATGCTCATCCACATTTAGGGTGAGTATGTAGATGTTTCGCAATCTTAAACAGTTCTCAGTTCTCACTACAATATTAGGTTATATACAAATAAATGTATCTTATTGCAATAAATGTATAATACTATACAAAATGAAGCTTCTCATATTCTAGTATACATATATTGCAACCAGTACATATATTTATTAACTCAAACAAAAGTGCACCTCGGATTTGAATGTTAACATTGCAATTTCTCGAATTCAAACTGATCATATCCTTTGTATCAATACTAATGTAAGTGAAAATACATCCAATACTTCCAATTATACCACCATTCTAAATATGGATGGAAATAACACCTTAACTCAACCTTGAATAAATCAAGAAATAAATATCATATCTAATTCTGTTGTTATTAATGCTCAATTTCGAACATATCAATTCTCAACATCTGAAATGCAACAAATAACACTGATAAACTAGAGATATCTGGCATCGTTTTTGCTTTTTCTAGTACAGTTTTATATGTTGATTTCAAATCTGAAATCCGTTTTACTCTCTCACGTCAGATTTTTAAGATATCCACAAAATTAATTTCATGGAACTCCAATTTTCTACCTCCAAGATTTCTGTATTTTTCACACATTACGACACAATATTTTCTTTGTATGTGAAAAAATATATTTAAGGTAATCTTTTAAAGCGTTTTCGATATCGCATTAGTTTTCAATGAGTGACAGTCTTTGCTACTTTGCGGACGTTCAAGGATTTCTTGACGAGCGTCGGGGTGGAACACAACATTGAAGCATGGTGGTTGTTCATTAACTCAAATACAATACGTTTGAAAGCCCTATTATTACAAAATGGAAACAATAGTACTGGTTGGATATTCTATCTAATCTGAAACATGAAACTATCTCGCTACTTGATGTAAAAAGTGCTATCTCGAGTATAAACAGTGTATCTATGGTGATACAAAATCGTCAAAATCGCCATTCTGATGACATCTGACAGGGTAAATCAAGTACTGCTTTATCTGCGAGTGCGAGAGTAGAGATAGAAATCACCGCTACATAAAGAAACGAGAAAGGAAAAAAATGGCCTATCAAAAGTAGTATGTTCCCAGGAAATGTAACTGTCTTTCATGTGCCGTTGATTAACTTTTGTAACGCACCCATGCCACCGCTTCACATCAAGCTGGGACTCATGAACCATTTCCTGGAGGCTTTAGTGAACTACATGAGTGCTTGTACCTGTGCAACAAGGGCCCAGGGTTGAGTTATGCGAAAGTGAAAGAAGGTGTGTTCACATGTTCACAAATAAAGAAGGTAACTGCTAGCAGCCATTTCCAAGACCTACTGAATGATACTGAGAAAAGTACATGGATAGTATTTAAATCAATTGTAGTCAATTTCCTTGGAAATAATAAATTTGCTATGTAAATTTAGCTAAGACGTGCATCAGAGCCTATAAAATGCTAGGGGTCAACATTCTCATAAAATTCTGGGGGTATCTCAAAATTCATCTCCTCGACTCACATCTTTACTTCTTCCCCGGAAACCTAGCTTCGGTCAGTGACAAATATGGTTTTTATCAGGAAATTTCGGTGATGGAGTAACGTATCAGGGTCAATGGAGTGCAGTAATGTTAGTTGACTGCTCCTGGACACTTCAGCGGGACATGACAAATGCTCAAAACAAACGCAAATCTACCTCCAAGAAATTCAAACCAAATACCTTAGAATTTAAGCACAAACAAGTAAACATCCTTCTAATGCAAAAGATGTCAGCGGTTTTATCATGCATAAACAAATTGTCGGTGACATGCCACCCTCCCAGCTGACTCACTTTAGCAAATTCGTAAGGCTCGGAGTACTGCGGTGAATTAGTAACTTGTAAAGATTGAGGGGAAGTGGGTTGGTAGTCTACTCAAAAAAGAAATCATATTCGAATTTGACGCACTTTTTTATTACTAATTAAGGAGGGAGGAGAGAGAGAGTGGGGAAGTTAATATATCAGGTGCAGAGATATACGGGTGTCTCCAGATATAAAGAATTTCTATTTACTCTAACAAACCTCAATCCAAAAGGTTCCCCCTTCGTAGACCCGCTCAACCTTCTCCTCTAATTATCAAGAATATCTTGATTCATTGGCTGTAACAAAATATACCAGTGATATAATTAGAACTTGTTTAGACCAAAAATTAACATATAAAATCCATATAATTAATATTATAAATAAAACTCATCAGAAAATGTAAAAATTATTTTTTCTAATAAACAATAAATCTAAATTAAAAATATAAATTATAAACAATTATAAACTAACTCAATGTACAAATTCAATTTACAAATCCATAATCCGTCCTTGTCTTACGCTTACTTAATTTCGTTAGATGCTTCTTCTACGAATTTAAATTAAATTCAAAAAACAAATTCTTAACAAATATTCTAAAAGCACAATTATTTATCTCAAACTCTCAAATTCACAAATAACTTCACATAGAACCAATAAAATTTTACATGAACTGTCAATCTCAAAATGTTTCAATAAATTTTCCAATTCTCCTTATTCAAAAATTTTAATTTACTTTTAAATTATAATAATAATCGTATTCGTTCTAAATTTTCCAAGAATATTTTTCATCCTGCTTTAAATTTGATATCATCTTCCAAATCCCCATGCGTAATAATTTAATTAAATGTTTAATTTATACCAAAACTATATTTATTAAATTCAAATCATGGTAAAAGAGTTACATTATAGGAAACTTCAGGTATCTTGCCTTAATATTATTGCATGAAAATGTATTTGTTCAACAACCTTAAAAACTCAAGTAAGAATTTCACAGGAAAAAATTAACATTTGCAAAAATGTCTATAAAAGCTGACAGATGTTTTCGGTGAGTTTAAGATAAAATTTCTATTTAGCTTTAAAAGGAACGTCATAAGCCTTGTACAAATTTGCTTGAAAATTTGTTGAAACCTGTAAAAAGATAGAAGTATTTCGAAACATCCAGTAAACATATTCTTTATAAATAATATTCAAATGTAACTTCATTATCATTACAATTTTCCCATCCATTCCACTATTCAACATCCCCATCACGTCCCGTTATTCACATCTAAAACGTACATTTTGTATTCCCAATACAATGAAGTTTTCCAACTATGAAATAATGGCAGTCCTCCGAATAGACGTGACGTTTGCAAAACGAAAAGTAGATAAAACACTGCTTATTTTTTATTTCTTCAAATGCAGTGTTTTCATGTGCTTTGTAATAGCTAGAGTGGGTGTTTTTCTGAAAAATATATTTGTTTCTAATGTTTTCACATTTGATCAACATCAAAGATGACGGATTGATATTGTACAGAGAGGATCTTTTCATAATGTGATGGACAAATATGATACGTACCACACAATTGTACATGTACTTGAATTTTGAAACAAGACAAATGTTACTACTCCGTTTTCACCAGAAAGCATTTTTATTATGTATTGTAATAATATTCACAAGTTTTACTGTTAGCAATATATGTTTATAATTGTGAATGAAACAAGAGAAAAAACGAATTTTATATAACCCAGATTCAAATATTTATTTAACCAACTTCCTCCTCGAATTAGATTGCTAATATTAAAACTACATTCTTCATTTTAGATACGGTAATTTTTATTTAGTTAGCAAATTTAGTTAGCAGTTCAAGAACTACTGCACCCCAAAAGGGGTTTTTACAAGTCTTACTGATTAATAAGTGAAATATGAACATTCAACATCGTTTGTGAGCGAACTGCAAACGTATTCAGTTCGTTTTTTTGTCGTTTGGTGCCATGCAAAGTGTTTACCCCACTCCCCAAGGTATTTACTCCCCAATAGCAATGCAGTGTTTTGCGGGCTCATTCCCGGGCTGCGGAGGGGGTGCAGATGACTCCTAAAATTCGGGGGAAACTGGGGCAGCGCGGTGAGGCGGGGCGAGGGCGGAGCGGGGATCGGGTTGCGAACGGCG
>BOPP01000232.1:1231428-1245381 GCA_017312745.1 Gryllus bimaculatus | reverse complement strand
AAAAATAAAAAAAAACGTGCGCGGGAGAAAAGGAAAAAAAAAGACAAAAAAAACAAAAAAAAAATTATAACAAAAGGAGGGGGAGGAGGGCAGAGAGGTTGGGAGACAGGGAAACAAGGAGGGAAGATAAAAAAAAAAAAAAAAAAAAAAAAAAAACGTACAACAAAAAGAAAAAAAAAAAGAAAAAAAAAAAAAAAAAAAAAAAAAAAAAAAAAAAATATACATAACAACAACAGGAAGGCCGAAAAAACAATAATAAAATAATATTATAAAAATAATACGCTCGGCTTATTCTCTTTTTTTTAGCGGCGCTGCCCTTCCAATATTCGCTCTAAAATTAAAAAAAAAAAATTAAAACGTCGAAGGACACAATACGATCACCTTAGAATTATGTACTAACGGCTTTCTGACCTCGGCAGGTTTTTCCCCTCTTCAGAAAAGAGGTTTTTTCCTTTGACCGTACCTTTGTGGTCTCTTCCGCGCTTGATGCGATGGAAACCATTTGGGGTGATACCAGAATTCGAAAATTATATATCTCGATAAGGAATGTAGGTATTGTAATGGCTAAAGCCTTCGGCCTAGCCACAAGGATCAAGTAATCTAATTCGTTTGTAATAATTACCTATTAAATAAAATAAATAATATATTTTACTAACACCAATTTAACCACATTATCTTCCCAACTTAAATCGGCAAACTGAGTCCAATTCAAAATTTAACGCCACTTGCTCCCACCTTTTTTGTTGAGTTTCGGTTGATGAAATTTTCTAAACAGTTTAGAGAGTATGGTGCAAGCTAATTGAGACCGTTAGACCGCTAGCCGAGAGGATCATCTGCAGTCAACAGGGATCGGTTATATCAACGTAGTAAGTAGAGCACAACCATGATGCTTAAGTTAGAATGCAATGAGAGTGAGAAATTCCAATGAAGTCTACTTATTAAAGCGGAGATTCAAATGAGGATATTGATAAAATAAAATACCTCCAAAAATGAGTTTTGCTCTTTAGTTTGTTATAGAGAACTGTAATGAAATATTTGTATTATAATTAAATAACATGAGTGGAAAGTGTTGATTTCAAGTATCGACACAAATTGAAATCCATCATCATTTTATGGTATAATTTACCTTCTGTTCACATTCTTACCTTAATGCGTACATAATAAAAAGAAAGCATTATCATAATGCTTGGGAGAGCGTCGAACGTTTGACAGAAAACGTCTCGTTATGGAGCCCTGGAATCAAAAGGTAGATAAATTTTGTTTCTACATGTAGCAAATTATATCAAGTGTGGTAAGAAGTCAAGTAAGAATGTGTGTGGTAAGACTACATTTCACGGGTCTTTGATACGGAAAAATCAATTGACGGCAAAATCTCCATCACCCCCTCCGTCACCCGAAACGTCTTTTCGGATTAAAGGAGTATTGTAATATTGCGTAGGTGTTACAAATAATGCGAAAAAGTATATGAAGTTGTAGCACCATTAATTATATTTAGAGAGTTGCGTGACTGAAAATGCAGTAGTTGTGAGAAAGCATGTATTTCCTCATATATTGAAACTCGTTACCAGCTTCCGAGGCAAAAAGTTTATTTCTAGAATTTCAAATCACTTAAATTTTCGGGTAATATTATATAATACCTTATTAAATGACAAGACTGTGTACATTGGGTGTACTTTCTAAGTTTCCAAATCGGCGTCTCTTAGGACAGTTTTTCCAATGATAAAGATATCTCTTATTTATCAACAGACACAGTACTATGGTACATTTCATTTTTTTATCGTGACTAAAGTGCGATTTTAATATTTTTTTCTTGTGCTAATCACTATATTCCTACTATTAAGTATTGTGAATCTCATCGAAACAAATATTCACAGCAACGGCAACAGAATTCACACATTGTCACTTGTTGGCACATTAACCGACAAATTAATTGAAATTTGGGGCCATTCAAATTTGGCATTCGAATGGCTCAGTTTCGCTGTTCTTTGAAGGTATTTAAAAAGGAAAGGTCATACGTATAAAAACTTCTCGCTTAGGAGCTGCTCAAAAAGAGCCGCGCGAATTCCTTTCCAGTTGAACAAATACTCATTTTTTCGTACAAAGTTCTTTGACATCGATTGTCAATTGCATCGTGTTAGTTCGAAAAGTCACCCATTGATCACGGTACCTCCTGGGCGGCCGCGACGAAAAATGTACCCATTGTCAGACATCTCGGAATCTAACTTTTTCCACATTAGACGCATCAAGCACACATTGTCATAAAAATCAGAGGATCCACGAGCACTTTCGGGGCCTTCGTGCATAGAAATGTGTTGGGCTCATTCAAAGTTCTATTCGAGGCGCTGCTAGGCAATTTTCAGTACCTTTCTGCAGTCTACATGACATCAAATTCCAAGACGCGACGAGCATGTAAGCGCCAATTCGTATGGAAAACGTTTATTTTCGTCCGGACAGAGGGAACCATGGCAATCTTCAATACTCATTGATTCTTTCGGAAAAGTAACATTCTTTCTCAATTATGTATTTTTTCTTTTCCAAAACTCTCTCGTCATATGAGAACTTGCGATGGAAAAAGCGATGTTCGTTGCAGTTTCTACTAATTCTCTCCCAATTTATCTAAGCAATATTTCGCAGCCTCAACATGCTGAATATCAGAATATAAATACTCGTTCATACACACATGCTTACTTCGAGATATCACTATTTTCTTTTAGTCCTAAATCACTCTTAACATTCAATAATAATTTAAAATAATGTAAGTGATATGAGTTTCATTATTGAAAGAGTCAGAATCAGTTATCTCAAACTAGCTGAACCCGTGCGAAAATTTCACCCACACAAACTGTTTCGCATGTTTTGACAGCCAAATATGTGCTATTTTACTTAGAGATCTATTCATTGATCCACAAATTATCACACGAATAGACAGATCTCGTACAGTATTTGCTAGAGATAGCGTATTAAATGGTGAATGTAGATTTCTGCTGTCATATCGCCATCCATTCAGCCGCCAGGTGGTCAACGTATCTCTCCAAATACACACGTCTTTAATTTTGGATAATCGAAAAGCTTTAAAGAAACTGATCAACGTGAAAAGTAATTTAGTATATTGTACAAGAACTTAAGGTAAAATATTTATCAAATTAAAAAGATAATTTCAAATTGGAAGAGCCGAAGCAACACCTTGATGATTGGAGAATATTCATTGTGGCAGAAAAAACAATCTGTAGAGTGAATGTGCTTCCGTTGTTCACTTATATGCTGTTTTTATAGCTCGAAGACCTACCTGAAAGACGAATATGACCCTACCCAGGAACCAAGATTGTGCGCATTTCCATATATATGTACGCGGGGATGACATGAAACTATCCTAAGGCGGGCGTAGGGGTCAGGGATATATGCTCCTCGAAGCCAACAATGCTTTGCAATTTTAACCAATTTATGATTACGCACAGCTGCTGTGCGTAAGATCTGCTCGGAGCCGCCCGCGTCGCTTTCGACACGATCCTACGCGATCTCCCGCCCTAGACCTCGTCCAGCCGTCTTCTTACCACGACTTGTCTCAATTAGCTTTGCACTATACTGTCTAAACTGTTTAGAAAATTTCAACCGAAACTCAACAAAAAAGGTGGGAGTAAGTGGCGTTAAATTTTGAATTGGATTCAGTTTGCCGATTTAAGTTGGGAAGATAATGTGGATTAATTGATGTTAGTGTAGTTTAACACTCAGAACCCTTAATAAATGTACTACACGGAAGTTGTATTAATAAAATAAATAATTAATGCTGTATGTTAGAGTAAGATTATACATTATTTTAAGTAAATACAAATAAGTATTTATAAATGTTATGTATATCCACATTTTTCATTGACATAAAAATAGAACCAATAATTTGTCAAATTAATCGCTTGATAGTGCGATCCATATTGTCCATTTACTTCGTCCTGAGTAGAAATGACAAAGCCTTCTGTCTCAGTAAAGAGGCCAGATATTGTTAACCAAGAGAGACATGATCCCACGTTCACAGCGTTCTCAGCTCAGTAGGCAACCTGCCGTGCAAATGCTCTGGGTCTACTCACTCAGCCAACCTTCTTTCAATGTTGATATGGTCTCTGAATGCGCTTCATTCAGGATCAATGGATAAAATTCTCGTCCGTATTACAAATTGCTTCATGCACAATCGTTGTTTTGTGAAGGAAGTATTTGCGAAGATTGTTGATTTGCTTCGCACACAAGTACTCAAAATGCAGAAGATCTCTACCTTCATTCCACGGTAAGTATAGTCAGTGCCATTGAACTGTTGGGATGATACATGCGGTACTTGGTAAGAGTGGTTCTAACGTATCGATTAAGCTCCTGCAGTGCAATTGTTTTCCAATGGAAAACACCAACCTGAGTTTGTCAGGTTCACAAATTTTCCTCGTTTCACGTGCACGTGCATAGATCAATGCCAAACTCCATTAAAATAGAGTCGTTGAAGAAGTTCACCGCCGAAAGCGAAAAAGAAAGCCTGAAAGGGGTGCTGATGTATTTAGGGAGTGCATAGTACTTTTTCGGTGAAAATAATTTTGGTATATCTTTAGATATGTAAAATACTGGCAACAATACATCTCAAAGTTGACACCATTGCTATTTTCACAATATATGTCTTCGTCATTCGCTCTCACCCATCTCGCATTCGCCTGATGACACCTTGAAATCACTCCGAACCTACCCCTTTAGCTCACTTCCAGCCCAACCGTGTCATACCCATCCCATGACTCCCACACTATCCCTCATCGATCCACTCCGAACCATCCGAACCTGCGTGAGCCCATTATGATGCCCCAAATCATATTACCAGATTTCAATTTTTTCTGAGTAACCATTTCATGGAAAATCGAAAGTATTATATAATTTTTGAGTTAATTTATAAAGAATGATTTGAATATTGGATACTCTAGACATTATAAGTACGTCTTCCCCTCCTTGTTCAATACTTTCACTTCCCGCCACAACAATCGCCTGGTCTTTGTCCTCCGCTGCATCGCATTCGAAGAGTGCACATGAACCAGCGTGAGTATGCGTAGCAGCAAATAACATCTAATGCACCCGCCTATTGTTCTCGGCCGAGGCAGCAGCGCCCTCCCGCCGCGTCGCAAGCACAGGAGGTGCCGCAGGGGCTGTTTTGATGACCACGCGAGTGCTGCCTAAGGAGCGGAATCGGGGGTTCATTTCGACTCGCAAGCATTAATCACTGAAAGCGGAGCTTAATCCGCCCGTTCCCGCGCCCCTCGTCTCACACTCTTCCCGTACCCCCCACCCCGCCTTACCCAGCGCAGCCCAGCCCCCTGTCCCCCTCTTCGCCACTCTCGACCCTTCCTCTCTTGTAGACCTTTGCTTCACTTCATACCCCGTGCTCCCATACCTTCTTTTTCCCCCTCGTTGCCCCTCCTACTACCACTTTTTCGTTTCTTGTTTTTCTACCTTCCACCTTCTGCTCGCTCTATTTTCTCCCTTCAACGCCTCTCCCCGCTCCACCCCTCTTAACCCCCACGCAGTGCGCCACGTCGCGCCGCGCCACACCTCGCTCCTTGCTCGTACCCACTCCTCGCCGCTACGCACAGCCCACACCTTACACTCCCTGCCCTTCCTCTTCTTGTACCACTCCCTCCCCTCTGTTTCGCTAGTTGCTGCCCAGCCGGCAACGGAGCCGTCATTACCATCGAGGCCTGCGCGTGTACCGCCGAAGATACACGCAAAAATAAGCGGCGGAGGCAACGCCCCGATAAATTGATGGTAAGAACTCGTCGTGCTGCGCAATACCTCCCTTGGAGCTGCTAATACCCTTTATTATTTCATTTGTCTCCACGCTCGCTACCGTAAATAGCTCACACATTAAATAACACTGTTGGTCAGGAATTGTTGTCTCAAAACTAATGTTACACATAGTTTATGTGTTTCAGAGCTAGAATGCATTCATATCTTAATCTTAGATGAAATGTTAAACATCATTACTAGGGGGCGGATTTTGATGACCTGATAAATTGCAAAAATTATGAATAAAATGTTTTTAAAATGCCCTAAAAACGGAGAAAAATTGCGTAAAAATATGAATAAACCAATTAGGATACAAAACTACATCTGTCCATGTTACTGATGTAAGCGAGGCTTCTTCTATTCGTTCAAGTGCACTCGTTTTCAACACTTCTGGTTTGGACTGTTCTTTACCAGCAAAATTCTGTCTTCAGTTATCCCGAAATCGGCGGAACCGACAATGGCGCTTAAAGGCGTCACACGAATCTTAAATTACATACCAAAGCTGGCATTACAGCTTCTGAGCGAAGAATTCTGTGGAGAGCATTTGTTGCATTTCGTAAATATTATTTAAAGCAAGTACCATTATTATGATATTAAAATCGGACAAATGTATTAAAGTGATGGAGAAATGTACTAATTAGTTTGAATCAACGAATAATGCAAAAATGACAAATATGGGCCTTTCCTTTTTGTAATAACACAAAATTAATTTATATTCTAAAATGCATTGTTCTAAAGTGAAAAGAAAGAATGACTTTTCATTAAAATCCACCCCTAGTCATTACCCTAGTAACTATTGTGTGATTTTTTTATTTAGACTTACTTTGAGTCGTAAACATTTCTATTTGCTTAAACGTAACATTTATTTGTAACACGTTAAGTTGAATCATATATTCCCCATATATTTTGTTTATTTTATCACATCCGACAAACATTTAGTGAGTAATGAATGGCTCGTTCTTATTTTCTCCAGTTCGGTTAATCATTATAAGTAATTGGAACAATCCGTCTTAAATCATTCTTCTCTCTGTTTTAAATGAAATTCGAATGCTATGGAGTCAATGATTGAAATTGTCTCATTGATCAATAACATTATTTAAGAATATTACTTACTATAATTATGTTTAAACATTACAGAAACTAAATGTGGCTCTGTTAAAAAAGTAACTCCCGAACCATTACCTATTTTCTCAACATGTGTTTCCAACCCAACACATAAAACTTCGACAAGTTTCTCATCTCTTGTTGCTGAAGTACAGCAGCGTGCGATGCGCCCTGAATGGCGCTACCCTTCGAGTTTGTTTGGTCTCATTGACGATCCAAGTTCCACTTTACTTCCAACTCCTCTCCTCGGCCTCTCGCGGCTCATCTCCCTCTCCAGCTACTCCCTCCTTCTCCTCCTCCTCTTCTCTCTCTCCGCAGCTGTGGAACGTTCGAAGGTTTTCTTACATTCCTCCGCTTCCTCTCCTCACTGAGGTAATCTCGACAGCGCGGGTCGGGAGGTTTTGCGGCCACCCCCGGAATTATTATCCGTGTAACTTTCTTGTCATCCCCTCCCCTGCGCCGCCAGCATTGTGCGCGAGCTGCGCCTTTGTCTTACGCCCAGAGGCGACGCACAAAACGCCCCCGGCGCATCACTTTCGCTGCCCTCTCGCTTAAGGGCGCCTGGGGGTGGGGACGTGCTGGACCATCACTGTGTGGTGGGCGGAGGTGAGGAGTAGCCCTGAATGGGTCGCGGTCGAGAGAATATTAAAGAGACGGATTTCGACTCCAAAAATTACAATAACTTCTCTTTGAATAACTTTAATCACACCACGAGAAAACTCTTCCGCGATCATAACTAAAAGATAAATGTATTATGTCTTTCTACACTAATATATATATATATATATATATATATATATATATATATATATATCAACAGAAGTGTGTTGACGTACAGCGCGATAATCTCTAAATCTACTGAATCAATATAGATGAAAATTTTATGCTAGCTTCCTTTAAACGTCTACAGTTCTGTAGGTTATGATTTACAACCATAAACCTTAAAATGTTCACAAAATACTTTTTGGGTCATTTTTGCCTAGCTTTACATCACAGATTCAAGTGTGCATCAAAGTCAATAGTTTAGCTTCGCGCTACTAGAAGAACTCGTTTGAAATTTACTACTTATTTCATCAATGCACAGAATTATTACGGAATTCATAATCTTTTGCAAAAGGTTATGTCATTTCCGTCTGTAAACGCCGGTGATTTGTTAGTTTTGAACATTGGTGGAAGATATAAAAAAGAAAATCGTAATCGAAGTAATGATAAATCAGTAAAGAATATCAATGTTCATTCATGAGAATAAAATCCACAGTACAGAATATACAGAAATGTAAAATATATAGATATCGTGTATAATCTAAACAACCTCTTCATTTTCAGAAATTTGTGAACACTGAATTGTTTGGAACACAATGTAGTAGAAATTTCCAAAAATTCAGAGTTAAATTTCAAAATCTAATCTGTGCCATCCTTTTTTACTCTATTCATAGAAGAAATTTAAAGAAAAAATTGGGAGCCGTTTATGAGAAAATTTTGAAAATCTCCGGAGGGAAATTTTCATGCGAGACTAACATGGAAACAATATATATTATTTGCTCCATCATCTGTAACAACATGGCGCTAACAGCATCTCGAAACCTGTTTACAAGACATTTGCTGCGGACAACTTATGTGATACATCGTTTATATAACCGCATTACCTGTTAATTAAGTGGCTAGGCCAAAGGACTTTAAGCCATTATAATACATAGTCTAATCTTTCGAATTCTCTCATTCGCTCCAAATAGTCTCTCCATTAATACCGCTGGAAAGCGACCATTAGTTGCGGCTGCGGAAAAATCCCTGCAGTAGATAAAACCTGCCGTCAGAAAACGAGTACATGCTAATGCACCTTTTCTAAGCTATTTATTTATTTACTGTCGAGTGCGTTAGTTGTCTGCTGACTTGCACATTGCTCGCATCATCGCCTCTGAGCATACTTATCGGACAAAAGATCGAAAGTGCTAATTATTTCATCGTTTGCGTTTTTACGTATTGATCTACTGATCGATTTTCTAAATTAATTAACATAATCATTGCTTACTTCTTAATTAATTTATTTCTTCTCCAGTCTACGCCCCGCTCATTCTACTAGCCAGAGCTGTTTTCCCTCTTCCAGATTAACGTTTCTGTATTACTTAGAATCTTTCCTAGAAATGTTTCTAATTCTTTCAAGAAGTAAGATCTTTTATCTCTTAATATGTTTTGGGCGAGTGTTATGTTTCCATGTTGCAAGTAATAGTCCTCCATTCCAATCATTTTCCTTTCCTTGTTTCTGTAGCACTACAATTTAAAAGGATGTGGATCCAATCTTATGTATTATCGCAAAACACCATCCGAATCTTTCAACTTTCGTTGCATCCATCCCCACCCTAAACAAAGCGTATCCCCCTTGCGTCACTTCTAAGTGTGTGAACTTAACTTTCGCATCCTCATATCTGACTCTTGTTAATTTGTGGGACATACGAAATTTTTTCTGCCGTTGCTGTCAGGATATCTTGCCTCTCAATATCCGAAAATCTATCCGAAATGAACTGTTATATCTGAGTTTGTCCCCTATCCCCAACCATCTCCAGAGAAACGTCTCCCAGTCCTGCGCGTTCTAGTAACAGTTTCACTTTGTACGACCAGTAGCGCTGATCGCTTTCCTGTAATTGTACTCTAAAGCACCTACGAATAAGCGTGCCAGCCTATTCACCTGCTAATCTAATCCATAGCTTTCAAAAGTAACAATCGTCAATGAAAGTAAAGAAAAGCAACCAAAATCCGTATTCTAGCAAAGATTTTACAAAATCACGGATAATTGGCGAATAGATAAAAAGAAAATTAATATAACACTGTACCTTAGTACTAATGCAGTGATACTGTCTTACTCGTAAAAAATAGCAATTGGGACAAAAAAAAACGCATATTACCTCTTGACTTATACTACCTCTATTGACCCATTTATATGTTTGTTGCTTCGTGTAAACAAAATATTGTTTCGTTTTTCCCCTTCTCTGTCTTTGAAAATATTATTTGATATACCAATATTATAAGTTCCTTTTTAGTAACATTTTAGGCGTGATGTCTAATAATACATATGGCAGTCAGTAACTCAAAAATATACTTCTCTAACATCTGAAAATATGTATACAGTTGGATTTGTCTTTTTATGTTTATTACAGAGAATAAAAAAGATGTATAGTTCCATTTGAAGACAAAAAGTTCCCTCAATATCTTGTAAAATACAAGTGATAAAATAGAAATGAATACATGTATCAATTAGCCCCATTCCTTCGCGCACATCCGTGAAAACTGCATTGCAATAACTTCTACCATTCAAAAACTCCAGAAGGTGCTAATGTTATGTGATTCAATCTGAATATATTTAAAAACGTAATTGGAAGGACGTGCGCAGCTGTTAAGGCAGAAATAGGGAGAGCTTACCGGAGATTCTATTCGAATTGGTGGTGCCACGTAGCACAGGCGGTCGGTAGTGAAGTGCAGAAAGTTACGAAGTTGTTTGTTCCGACTAAGTCCTCCGATTCAAGAAGGCAGAGAACGAACGAATGGAAACTGTACTGCGTTTAGAGGTTAGCAATTCTTTCCTACACTTTCTAGAAAACTTACAAAATGAGTGGTCACTGTCCGCTTAGCAAGAACATACAAAATTACAAATATATTGGTATTTAAAGTGTGGGGGGGAGTCAACGAAATAGATAGTGCAAAACCTATGTGTGTGTACACACCAATATATATGTCCTGTATGTACATAATATATATGTCGCCGAATTCGCCGGCACCGAAAGAGCGTTTTCTAGCGGCGGTGGAGCAATCTCGACCGCCAGCGCCGCAACTGCGCGTCACCTCCGCGAGGCGCCACCTCCCTCTCAGGTACATTTAATAACGCCGACAGAAGCAGTCTTACGGCGAATATGAACAGAAGATCTTTTCTATTCAATAGTACTTGCATTGCTATCGGCTAGCAAAAAACTGTTTATAAAGATATATTGCAAATTTCATAATGTCGAAAGACTGACTCAAGAAGTAATAGGACCAATGTCATTTTCTCTCAAGGGAAAGGTGAGCTACGGAGAGGTTCAGTATTCTGTGACTTTTCAACCAATATTCCTGGTCTGCGCAGAACAGAGGAATTTTACCCGCCAGTTACTGCGGGGGAAACTTTACATTTCCGGCAATTTCTATACAATATTGCATTCGTGAGTGGAAGAGCTTCAAGTAATGTCCAATGAAGTTTTTAGAAAACTCAAACGATTTATCTGAAAAAGAGAGTTAAATTTCTAAATTACAGTAACCAGTAAACAATATTTTCTTAAAAACAGCTCCAATGTTTTGAACGGAAATTTCCTTATAGGACGATGTTTTATTCTTCTATAATATTAAAAGTAATATAGTATTAAAGTAAAGTTCTACTGTACTAAAAATATGAGAAAATTGTTGAAAAATTTACTTCCCGTGGTGATAGATGACACCGAACAAGACGATGGGCTAAGGCTGATAGGCTAGCCCAGACCAAATTTATTAGAAATCTATTTAGTACAAAAAAGTCTGTGCCGTTCTGTAGCATCAGTAGTTTATTTGCTTCGCATCGACCTTTCCGCGTTTTGTTCCAATCTCATTAAATGTCCACTCTTCCCGGATCTAGTCACACTGTCCACTTTGCGGCAAATGCTTTTGTTCCTACTCTGCCTTTCCCCGTTTTCCACCTTCAGCACTACCTACGCTTCCTCCTGTCCAACTGCCCTCCTCTGTCCACAACTACTTGTCGTCCTCCACCATTGCTTTATTCCGTCTGTACAGCTGAATTACCTCCTCTCCTGCCATTGCCTCACCCTGTTCTCACATTTTCCCGCCCTATCGTACCCTCTCCCCGCTCTTTCCCAACCCTTGCCCTGTTCCCGCCCTATCCCTTTCCCGCTCCTGCGCTATCCCCACCCTGCCCTCGACCTGTCCCTGCCCTGTCCGCTTCCGTTTTCGCCTCCTTATCGCTACCAACTTTCTCATGTTTCCTGCCCACCTCGATTTCCACCTCGGCCTCTTCTCCTACATGCCTTTTCTCCAGCGCATCTTCAATCCTGCCGCGTCTCTCTCCAACTCCTCCCCATCTTCGTTTCGCAAATAACTCATTTTACGGCCACCTGCTTTGTCCCTCTCATTCTTTGGTCCGTCAAAGGAGAAAAGTCTCTGCTTCCTTCCACTATCTCGCCCCTTGCCTGTAAGCTTCGCTCCCCCTCGGCAGCCCGCCCCCATTTGTTACGCGCTTGGCCGCCCCCGCCCCCGACGCCGACTCGCGACGCCCCTCCGCCTGGATGAATGCAGAACCCGCGCCGCCACTTTTTGCGGCCCCGGGAAGGGAGCGGGGCGGAGTTTTGGCAGACTTATTTGGGTTGTGACTCGTCCCTTTTGAGAAGTTTCTGAACGTAGGCGGAGGCGGGAGAGAAGAGTAAGAGTGAGTGAAGACGGAGGTGGAGAATTCTTCGACGAACACGAGAAAGTAGATTTAGGAAAGCAGGTACAACAGGCTTCGGAAAAACTCTTTGACCGCCAACTCTGTGACGGTATATTGTGCGCCAGACTGCAAGAAATACTAAAAACAAAAATTAGATTGGTAACATAAAGTTAAAGCCTGTATATCAGTGTTTCACTTTAATATTTTGACTTTTTTATCTATGTTGTATTAAATACACTTACATTTATGACATTCTAAAAAATTTAAAGTTCTCCGGCAAGGCAGTTGAAACAAATTGGAGTTTTAAAACAAGAAGGTATCTTATCGATCTATAAACTTTCGTTGATCTGTCTTGAATATCCTCAGAGACTGAGACTTCGTCATGGTGTCTCAATGCAGACATGGTGCCTTTGATGCAAACAGTGCGACTTAAATAATAGTCATCATTGTGAGAACATAATCGATATAAGTAAAGACTCTAAAGAGGAAGAGGTAGAAGATGCAATAAGTAGTCGAGGTGGTGAGCTCTACAGTTCAATACAACGGGAGAAAAATGTAAGGACAGTGAAAGTCTGAAGTGAACCTAATAGTGCATTATTTGAAAACGCCCATTTAGTGAATGCATTATGCTATTTGCGAAGAGAGATCTGATGTCTTCCATACACAACGCCTAATGAGACGAAAACAGGCTGTGGTATGACTCGGGGTAGGACAAAATGAGATGTATCAGAGCTGAGAAGGGAGCACGTGATAAGATGGAATCAAATGGGTTGTGGCGAAATGATGCGATAGACTGCGGCGAGAAGGTAAAATACGTATGGGAGGGGACGAGACCATACGGGACGTGGAGTGCAGCAGTGATGCGCGGAAGGGTGAAACAATGTTTGTCGGGAGATGCTGTATTTGGGAGGCAGGACACGACGCGATGAGCAGAGCACGGCCTGGTCTGATAGAATGCATTGGTAGAAAAGGGTGTGTCTGGTAAAAGCATTGCTAGATGAACCCTGGAGGGGCAGGACGGAGTGGGAATGGACGAGTCGGGAGGGGGCGTGTGGGGAAGGGGCGCGGCAGAGCGAGCGAGAATGGGAATGTCGGAAGGCACCATGTCGGAAAGGGGCGTAACGCGATGGTTCTTGGCGGGGCGGAGAAGGGCAGACGGACGTGGCATGGGAAGGGGAGTGGCTGTCGAGAACCTCGCAAAGGCCCAAGGACGCGCCACGGGGGAGCCGAGGAGACAGAGTGCGGCGGCGGGATTTATGGAGCGCTACGTTACACAATATCGCGGCGGGCGGCGCTGCGTGAGGTTCCGCGCCGGAGAAACGCTCCTAGTGCTATTGCCGCGCCCGGCACCTGCGTCCTCCTCCCCACTCCCCACTCAATACGCTCTGCACCTCAATGTTCCGCCGACCACGCAGCACGTTTTCATTGTTTCTTTTAAAAATAGAAAATTTACAGTTAGGAAATGAATTACTATATCAACGTAAATGTATGTGGCTAGTAAGTTAAATGGTTGAACATTATACTTCACCTTTTTTAGAACGTGAAACAAAAGTAAAACAGAATATATAGTGTGGCGTTATGGGATTGTGCAACCCCATAACACCACCGTCTCG
>BOPP01000232.1:1192762-1222222 GCA_017312745.1 Gryllus bimaculatus | reverse complement strand
TACGCCGTAAGGCTGAGGTAACTTAAACGCGCCGCGCCTGGTACCGTTGCCCGTACTAAAGCGAATGGCGAACTTGCAAGCAATGTTTCCTTGTGAAGGGTTAAGAGAGGGGAAGTAGCGGCCCCACCACAAATTTCCCAGGAGCCGGTGGCATAATAACGCGAACCGCCGCAAGCGGAAGCTCTCTTTTTCTGTCACCTATGCGTTCGAGTAGCAGCTGCGCTCTTTTGGATCACCGTTCGACGAGTCAATTTTCGTTAACACATGTAGATATTGCTTTGCCGTTGCAATACGACTACTAGTAGGAGTATTCGGCGTCGAACAGACGTTCTAGTTAGTCGTCCCGAGATAGTGCAGTAGTGTTTCTTCGGGAAGTAAATGTACGTTGTGAAGGAAACATTAAAAGTTCTGGCTTGTAAAGTAGAAGTAGCAAGCGAGCGAGGATTTTGCACGAGTATTTCGGTAAAGTGCAAGGGACGTTTTCGCAACGTGGGCGTAGTTCAGAAGGCGCCGGTAGCAGAGACAGAAGAGAGGCCGAGGATCCAGGCGCAACGTGGAAGAAGACGGAACGGTTGGGAGGAAGAACGAGAGGACGCAAGAAGCAACGCAGACGGCAGAGGCGAATCCCGTCTCTTACGACGCAGAGCGCGACCGAACGGCGTCAACGCACGACCCCACGCCACACGCAATCAAGGCCAGAAGTCCACGAGGCAAACAGTAGGATCCGCAGAAATAGGTCACGTTCACGTGGCAGGGAAAACTATATAGGAAAGTGTCACAGAGTTTGAGGACACGGGTGGCAACAAATTACAGTATTATAGTAGGAGACGTTTTGATGCGCTACTTGCTGGCCTAAGAAACTTCTACTTAGGACATTTATTATTTCTTCTCTATTTTCAACAGCAGTCAAATTGGTAAAAGATTTAGAGTAGTGCACTCGCACACATTTTGTTTCTTTTACGTAATAATCTTGAAGGCGAGAGATTGTGAATTGAATTTTTGATTTCATGTGCAATGTTACTAAGGATAGCACACATTTAGATATGATTAATTTTCCAAGGGAATTCGTGTAGTTTAGGGTAATTACGGGCCAGAAGTAATCAATCTTGAAGTAATTATGTGCTCATTCACATGAGTGTGTTTTGTAAAGGTTTTATCTGTGTTTTGACTTATTCCTTTGTAAAAGTGGATTCTATATTCTTGGTTTCTGTCATTAACTTATGCCACTAAACAGTTTATGGTAAATTATCGCTCGTTTGTGTGCATTTGTGTGATTTTATTGTGTCAAGAGGGTTCAAACCTTTCTCTGTGTGTGTTTCAAAACTTCCGTCTGGAGTCTGCGAACACTACTAGCGCCTAAACTATGCGTAGTTTTTTTTTTTTCAAATTGAAGACACCCCCTGCCTATTTGCAAATTTTGTCCTTAAATTTCTTGTAAAAATAGAGTAAAATAATCTTATGAAGGTCCGATTTTCAGTGATTACTTAAATTTCCGAAAATTGTAAAAGTTTGAGTTTTTTAGGCGTCCTCTTAGAACTTCAAAATTAAAGATAGAGATTATTCCTTCAAATAATATTTGTTCTCCATAGTACGTTCCTTGATTAAGGTATATTGTTTTGGACATAAGACATAAGCGCCATATTGCTAATCTTTTGTTTGTTTTTTCAAACATTACCTTTTTTTAAACTTTCCTCTCTCGTCGTTAATAGCGACGATTTGTGTCACATTAGCGGCGATTTGTTTACATTATTATACTGATGAGAACATGTTCTTTAAATAATGTCAGACACAGCTTCTCGAAAATTCAACCATTTTCATCAAAACTAGCTTAAAATTTTACATTTTCAAAAACAACTCCAACGTTTTTCTCCAAACTTTTCGAAAAGATAGTTCTAATTGCACTCTGTAATATGACGTTTAGTTAATTTTGGGATATTTTTTTCCTTTTGTAAAATTACACAAATGTTATATTTTGAAACATTTCTAGCAGTTTGTAAATACTGTCAAATTTGATAGTTAAAGTGCTTTAAGAAATTTTAATTGAAACGTTTCAAAAACTCATAACTTTTCCGTCAAATTTAAAGTGGCATTTTCTTAAAAACGGCTTCAAATGTTTTAAAAAAATTACCATTAATTTACATAGGTATCTCTGTAAAACTATGTTTGTTACTCCGTATGTCTGTCTCGAGAGAGTAAAGTAAATAAATATAGAAATAAAGAAATACACTTCCACACACCACTGAGCAGGTTATACGCTAATATAGAACACCAATTACAGAAGCCTGCACGACAGAATGCAGTTGCAATATTATTGCATATATAATATAAACATTGAAAGCCCTATGTAACATGATCGATGATTAATCAAAATAATTGCAGTATTTTGAGCGAATGAATAAGGACGAAAACGTCCTGTAGAGGAAACCCGGAAATATTTACTTATCATTGTGTGAAATTCAGCTAACTATGTTTTCTTAATTCAAACCAAAAATATCAAAGCAGTTAATTCAAATTCAATAAAACACTGTAATGTCACTGCCAATAATAGTAACCTGATATGATATACTAGAAACAATTAATGAGTGAAAACCAGTACGGATTAAGTGACATTTTATAAATTCTGAGAAATATGTTTATTGAAGTCATTTATTGATATCACTGATTAACTCATGGTGTTTTGTTTCATCATTGAAACCTCGGCATTTGAATTGTTCAATAAAACAATTAAAATACATTGCCTCTGACTTGCATATTTCTCAGAATTTATAAAATAGCTCTTATATAGTTCTGGCTTACATAAACTTCTTCACCCTAACTTATTCATCCTAAATTGTTACTTTTAGTTTTATTGATTGTGTTGATGTTTGCTACTCAGAGGCACGGGGCACACTCGAAAGAACGCAATACCTTAACCAAATTGTGTAAACTATGACTATTATGTAGTATAGGCTTCGTTGTTGAAATGACGATTGTTTCCTAAGCTTAGAGATTTTCTGTTTCATTAAGATGACATCGGCATTTACTGTGAAGACCTCAATTCGTTAACTTTGATTCTGAGGGTAGTTTCAAAAAACATTGGCTTGTCAGTGCCGAACAGAAAAGAATGCTTCTAGAAATTCTTCTGAACTAGGGATAATTGAATTTTAGAAACGTTTTTGAATTGCGAACTTGCACCTTTATTTAAATTTTCTTAACTACGTACGCAAGTTCACATTCCTTTCATTACAAATATTCATAAATAAACACATGCCAATACTCTACTCGCGACTCTTATTATTTTCTACGACGTAATTTTACTAGGCCACTTCTCCCCCCTTTGAGATTGGCTGCGGCTGTTTCTGAGGTTCCGCGTGCAACGTTTCATCAGGACAAGAGCTGCCCAAGCCGTGGAAGGACTGAACTTAAGTCACATTTAACTTACAATTTTGAAAAAATATACTAGTACATACTTTGATATCATACAATATCAGCTCAGTAAAAGAGTAAATGTTTTTTGATTCGTAGCAATGATTTTCATTTCCTTACAATTACTGTAAGGCCATTCCACTCTCTGGTCGTTGCTACTGAGCCGGAGAAAGTAAGATTTATTGTAAAAATTGGGGTTGCACTTAGGAATATTGCATAGTAAGGATTTCTGGAATCTGCTTGTTTTGAGATGAGAAATTTCATGAGGTACACACATATTTAATATTTTGAAGGAAAGTCACAAACTATGAAACGTGCGTCGACCTTTCAAGTTTAGTATGTTATTTGCTTTGTAGTATCTCGCTATGTGATCATATTTTCTGACATTATATTGAAACCTAACACATGCATTTTCAGCTCTTCGAAGAGCATCAACGGCTGATTTCTTTACGTTACCGTAAGCAATATTGCCGTAATCAAGTTGGGAGAGCAACAGGAATCTTACTAGTAATTCTTTGTTTTTGGGTGGAAGGCATTTCAGTGAGTACATACACTGAGCACATACATTTCAGTGGGGCATACACTTTGTGGCAAGTGTCCCGAGCATGAGGTTCCCAATTTAGGAATTTATCGATGATCAGACCGAGATTTTTAACTTGGGAACACAAAAGGAACAGTAGTGTTGTTCAGTATATCAGGAATATTTAGATTTTGAAGTGCTTTGTGGGACCGGCAGGACCCAATTATAATTGATTGAGATTTTAATGGGTTTGACTTAAGACACTGACTATTCATATAGAGGCCAAATCGTGATTTGTTTTCCTAACTAAATGGGACATTTCAGATGGTTTCCCGTGAACGTAGAATTGTAAGTCGTCTTTATACATATTGTAACAACCAACACGCGCTGCGTAGGGAAACGCGCGCGGTTAGCGGCCCGGTTCTAGGCTCAGTCGTTCCTACTTACTCATACGATTTCAGTGATGGAAGGCATTGTAAGAAAGCAACGGGATGCATGGGCATTTCAATTAACAAACCCATTTTGTCGTTACTGGTCAAAAGACAATGTTTATTCCTGGACAAAGGCTGTACCATGGGAAGTTACATCGATGAAACCAGAAAATGGTGAATAAAATAAAATAAAAGATCAGAGTAAGAGAGGACTTAAAATACTAAAGGATAGAGTGGTTACAAAATTATTCGGTTATAGCTACAATTTACAAAATCTTGTCCCTGGGGATTCCTTTCTGTGCCTCAAGTGCCCCCTCCATCGGCACCGCTTTAACAACAGTCTCCAATAGGCTTTTTGGCCCTGATTTACGTTCCTGGAACCCTCCGTGACAAAATGTGCTCAGTAGGCCCTTGCAATTAGGCGCGAGGGCGCTGGTGTTGGCTGTGGCCGGGATGTCCTTGGGTCCAAGATTATGCGGCCGGGGAACGCCATTCAGAAGGGCGTAGGGGCTGGCGGCCAGGTTGCGCGGTCCGTGGCATCAGCAAAGGGCCGTCTGAGGCTGCTTCGCGTATCGTAAATGTCCGGGGTGTTATTGGAACCCCCCGATTACAAGTGCGAGCACCAAAGAGATCTGTCTCTCGAGCCCGTCTGCAAGGTCCAATCCGAAACATAATTTCAGCGAATGCGAATTTTGTTAGCTTGATGAAGCAGTGGCAAAAGATTTGCCTTATCCCCCCCGTAAGTGCCTTTTGCACTTCCTCTCTAATAAACTTCAGTGGAATGCCCAGTCCTCAGAGGGGCACCTCTACCTCTCTCTCCGCGACCGGCTCCCACCCCAGATAAGTCTCTCTCTCCAAATAATGTCACTTTTTTTTTCTGCACACGCACGAGGTTAACTCCTCGGCCTTCCCTTAAATCGCCTCATGTGTTCATGCTCCCTAAAAAGATTCGGCTTCGCTATTGGCTAAAGAGTGATGGCGTTGTACACTAAATTAAAGGCCCAATAGGGCTCCTGCGGGGTATAGAATGCACGTTCTCTGGTTTCGGAAAGTGGGTCATGTCTCTGAGGGTGCTAATCCCAGCTACTGAAATATTGCTTCGGGATTCCGATTACGATTGAACAGAGCGTTTCGGAAGTATTCCAGCTGTGGGCTCCCGCTGGCGCTTTTAGTTTTACCCCCTTGTTAAATCGGTTTTGGGTGGGGTGCCATAAAAACCTTCGAAATGGGTCAGGACCGTGGTATCCGTTGCACAGAAAGGTGCTGCGCGCATGCTATTGTAACCGTGACCGCATCTATGTATTTTCATGCAGCACAAAATTCCTTAGGTCTGCTTTACTCAATAGAATTTATCTGAATAATTCTGTACCTCTACAATATGATGATTACATATTGATAGCATAGAGGGGATATTATTTACAAAGATAAGAAATAACTTTTTTAAAACAAATCTTTGATTTATTTTGTTATTGACTTTATAATCTTTTAATTAATATATTCAGTGGTACGTGGCCTGCTGTTTTGTTTATAGACAGTATACACGAGTAAATTCATATTTTACATAAAAATAGCAACGTATGAAGTCATTTACATAAAATTATTCATTTATTAATAATAAACTCCATTATCAGGGCAGTAAGAGATTCGCTCACTTGAGCAATGAAATGTTTGTTATCGAAGAGTTTCTTTGCTGGATCCATGACGAGAAAACACAGACACTATGTTAGAAAATGAAGCGAAAATAAAATTACTTACATCAAACGATATTTTATACAACTGTTTAAACGAAAAGAAACCCTAGGTTGAAGACAGCAAGGTAGACTGAGGAAAAGAAGAGTAGAGTAAACAATAATAAAATTAGAGAAAGAAAAGTGCATTATGTAAAAATTTAACAACGAATGAGAGGTGACAAAATAAGAAATTTTAAACAAATTAGAGGATAAACACTATTTCTGAGATATAAAAATTAACTATGGGTAAAGCAGGGATAGTAAAAATGGGATAAGAGAGTAAAAATAAGTTTACTTGCCTAGAAAGAACTAGGACCCCGTTTCGCTATCTGCGCTCCGGCACGTCCTCACTCGATGGCGGTCATGCGACAACTGATAACAGCATATAAAAACATCATAGTGGCTCTACGTTTTAATCCTGGGTTTGGACCTTCTATCGATGATATTTAAAGTAGACGCGAAACTATCAACACACCAGGGACACCAATAGAAAATCACCACACGTTATTGGCATAAAGGTCTACGTTTCAATTCAGGCAGTTGCGCCCTAACGTGAAGGTGGGTGGCAGAAAAATCACAGTTTGTAACACAAAAAAACTTTTACTGAAGCGTCTTGTGACATTACAGAAATGCTAAAACAAATATTAATAATTTATTTTCGTATGCTTCCAACAACATTTTATAAATGCCTTAAAACCAAACTTTAATTTATACATCGTAGAATTGTGAGATGCAAAAATGAAACTATTACTCAGTGAAAACATATTAAAAGACAGAGATAATTTCATTACTCATTTATTTCTTTGTAGTATATGATGAACATGTCAGGGCTCTTTTCAAGATATCTACGTCTTTAAATATTCATTATTTTTGTTAGATTAAAAACTTACATTAAGAAATAATAAATGAATAAACTAGAAGTGCTTATAATGTTAGCTTCAAGAAATGCTTCACTATTAAGTGCTTGCAAGCCATTTTTGTGTTCTCCTTGCATGTCAAAGAAAACATAAAGTTCGATGGTCTTTTGTGTAATGCAAGCAATTTTAAAGTAAGATGAATTTCTTTTCACAGCCCTATTTACGTATCGCCATTAGCATATACAAGGAAAATTCATAAATATTTATGTGACTTATCCGAAACGTTAGTGTGAGGTAAATCGTATAAAACAAGTAGGAAAGAGGTGTCCTGCAAACTTGACGTACATCGAAGGTAAAAGTATGTTTTTTGTAAAATATAAATAAGCCTGATTTGGATTGTGTTTTAATTTAAACGAAAAGAGGAAGAAAGGGACGTATTTGATAATTTGTTCTAATATCTTAAACATTTTTTGAACCAAAGGGGCATACTTGAAGGAAGGAAACAGGGGAGGGGGAGCAGAAAGAAGGGGGGACTGAGAGAAAAATAAAAGAAGGATACCATGAAAGTGAAGAAACTTATTTTTTAAAAAAACAGAAATAACTTAAGTTTCAATACGAAGTCTTACATGTATGTAATAAGGAATTGTATTTTTTAAAACTTATTGTTCCCAATGACGATATTGATTCAGGTATGACCATGAATTGGACGGATTGTGTGGAACAGGAATTTTAGGTGATTTGGACACGTGACGTGAGTAAAGTGCTCGAATTACGTAGTTCGTGCATTTCGAGCGATGTGATCGCTTTCAGTGGTTTGAGCGATGCGGGCGGAAGCTGTGCGGAATGTTTGGAAGACGCCAACGCTTGCGATGGATAATCGGAATCGGTTGATAGGCCAGCACTGACTGAGTGGGAGCGCTAGAATTGGAAGACTGTGAGCGTGTTGGATGATTTAACATTAAGGGCGAAGCGGTGGGTTTGAGAGACGCGAAAAAATTCGGTGGATTGGACGGATTGATTTGACGGGGTGGGATTGGCAGGTTAGGGGTGCAACCATGTGAACAGTGGGAGCGTATTAGACAGGTTGAATGATGAGAGCGGCGCAAACATTTGAGCATCACGGGTGCGGCGGCCAGGGTAGGGGGAGTGGGTGAAATCGATTGATTGATGCTTTCGGGCAAGTCAACACTGTGGTCATTAATCCCATGAGTGTTGTGAATGTTCCATCGAAGGTGGAGGCTGTGATCGTCCCCATTGAAGCATCTTCCACGGAAGATCCGATAGGTCAGGTTCTACTTACACCAACACCCACAACACCACTACACATGCCTGGAGACCGCTCGGGAGCTTAGAGCTTGTCGCAGCTGGGGCAGTGCCCCGCTGGTGGGAGGTCGTGGTTGAGGGGAAGCCCGCTACCCGACGGCAGGTCGGCGCCGAATCTCGCGATCTAGCGGGGGAACATCACCGCTCCCTCCCGAGGAAAAAGCATGCACTACACTTATGGGAGTAATAACCTCAGTAGTTGAGTCGCGCGGAATCACTAGGAACCAAATAACGTCTGGTTGTGGAGGACTTCCCTCCGGTGGGGCACCGCTTCTGCCGGGAGAATCTCTAAGTTCCCGATTGGACTCTCTGCTCTCTGGTGTACGGCGGCATGGTGCATGTAAATATGTGCGTTAGGAATATAATATTTAGTATTCTACTTAAAAGTACACGTAAGTATTTTCCGCGGTAGCGTTTTCCAAATACAGTTACTAAAAATACACAAAACAATCAAACATAATCATTACATATTCATTTAATGCTATTTTACAGATATAATGCTATAATCTTATCGTACTAAACCCGAAAAATAATAAAAACAATAATATTATAAAATAATTAATTTTAGTGTCAGTATAATTTTTGAAATTACAATTCATTGAATCTAATTTTAAAAGTTTTACGTTCTGAGGGAATGTTTCCAGCACCGTTGCAGGTAATTCTTTCCAATTTTGTGTTGTTCTGTTCACAAATGATAATTTACTTACATCTTTTCTCTGTTTTCTTTGCTGAATTTTCATATTATGTTCATTCCTCCCGCCAAATGTCGGCTTTGATATAACCTTACCCACAATACCGGCCGTGGACAATCACTTCTTATTGATTTGAATAATGCACAAAATCGGGAATTGTCTAATTGGACAGGATAGGACAAGGAAGAGGAAGAAAGATAAGATTGCACGTGGTCTGTGACTCGTTTGTTAAGGTACTGCTGTCATTTGTCTGGTATTGATCCGAGAAACCATAGAAAAGTACCGCTCAGAACGGTCGGCCGCTAGAATTCTCCCTCAGCGAACACAGCGGCTGGATTCGAGCTACCTGTGCAGCTAGCGCCGAAAATCCTCGTTCGCGGGGGCGCCTGGTCGGACGTTGGCGCTGAGCGGAGGGACAGCGCGAAGGCGGAGCGCTATTTCACACTGGCGCTGCCCGCCGTCGCGGGCGAGGTATTTGCATGTGCTCGCTAGGGGCGGGGAGGCGGCGTATTGCAGTGCTGCAGCAGCGCAGCGAAGCGCGGCCTCGTGTCTGCTGCGACTGCCCGCAGAATTGTCACTGTGCTGCCAAACAGTGTGTTATGAACTTCTTTCAGTGGGATTTACACATCTCAATTAGGATTTATTACTAATTGGATTTTAATTACTTTTATCACTGCCATTCCAAATTAAGGCGGTGACAAAATCATATCACATTATTGATGGAAATCCCCATGAATCATTATCTCCAATTTTTTTTCCTTGCTCATCATTCCTAATGATCATTGGCTTAGAAAAGTTGAGAACATTGTTATTCTCTCTACAAACTAGTAGATATAAAATAGCTAAGACGTATTGATTCCAATCTTCTTTCTTTGTCATCTTTACCTTTTTTTATCATTTTTTTCCTTTGCTGAAATTTGTTTTATATGTGAATCATTTGATATCAGTGCAGTGCGTCTGACTGGAAATCCTGGCGTTCGAGTCTCGACGGTAGCAAGATTTTCGACGCTAGCCAGATAGCTAGGCTGATTTCCGTCGCGGTATAGAGGAAAATTCTAGCAGCCGACTGCTCGTATCGGTAGTTTTTCGTGGTTTCTCCGATCAACACCACGCGAATGCCGGAGCAGTACCCTACCATACGCGACACGGAGCACGTGCGTTCCTTATTTCTCATTCCGTGTCATATCCTCACCCCCCACACACTTACACTCTCATACACTACACTATCACACATGATGCGAGACTGCCTGGGAGGGTGCCCAGATGGTGGGCGATAGCTGATTGGGATAAACACCGGTAGCCGACGGTAGGTCGGTGCGCCATACAGCGGGGCAAGATCACCGCCACCATTCGAAAAAATACATGCACTACTCATAGGGGACTAATGACCATAGCAGATGACGCGCCCGGAACCACTAGTACTCAATCATTATTATTCTGAGCTGCGTCAATTTCACTTTAAAATAATTATTTGGCTTCAGCTGTCTTAACCAGTCGCTAGGTACGAGCGTGATAAGAAAATCGGATGGTACGTTTCTAGTGTAGGCCATTGCACTGTGAGCTTATTTCTCTCAAAAGTTCTGTATTTTCACTCTTGACCTTTGGTAGGGCATTCGCCGCTCCGCTCGGCGAAAAGGGTGCCTTTGAGACGTCTGAATGAATGAAAATCCTCGAAATGAATCGCCAACTTAATGGACTCAGCTTTTCTTTTCTGACTTCCTTAACGACTTATTGAACATGTTTGGTTTACTTGCTTCATTCGTGCCTTTTCGTCGTTTTTGCTACTTACATGAAGAAATAATATTTCTAAAAGTGTCATCAATAATTTTCGAGGAAATGTGAGGTTTAACGAGCCTTTTCAGTAAAAGATTAGAAACGAAAGTCGTATTTACCAACATTTTACTGAAGATATTAAAATCTTCTGCATGCTTAGCCAGCTCTTCAGATCTGGTACAATTGACTCAAGTAATCCATTGATATAGATTCATATGTAAATCAGGTGACAAAATTTCTCTCACCTGCAAATTCTCCCTAGTGTTATTTTGTTTATTCAACTTAATTTCGTGTTCATTTATTTGTCGCTAGTATACTCAGTCATTTCATTCAACAAATGTATACTTGTGATAGATTTATTTCATTTATTAACATTTATTAACTATTTTATTATCTTCCTGATGTAGAACGTTTTACTTGTCGTTGTCGTGTAGTAATTACTTGTCGTATGTTATTTACTGTATAAAAAATTATTATATACGATGCAAAATCTTGAAATGCTTATCATGTTCAGCAAGGATAAATATTTTTTTAAATCTCATATTATGTTATTAAAAATAATTTCTTAAATTATTGTGTATTTTCACATTTTTAACAGACCTGTAGATCATTACTAAATCATCTAAAATTTCTAAATTCTTAATTAACATTTGAGACGACGATTTTTATTTTTACTAGTATATAAATGTCAGTACGTCAACATTTTTTCAAAAATGGCTTCAATTTTACATTTTCTCACGAAGTAGAGAAAAAGTAATGTAATGCTGTGCGAAAAAACGACGAATTTCCGGCAATTATTACAGGGTCCTAGAAACAAACTATTGGTGCTACAGATTGGCAGTCTCTCCCACATTAGTTTTCTATTTTCTATGGTCTTGGCTAGCTGTTTGTATACAAACTGTTCACTTTTTGTCTAAAAGTATATGACAAGTTCTCCTTTTGCCAAGATTACGCGATCGTCAGATGTAACTTTAACCGCACTTTACAGAAATACTTATTTGCCTTGATCCTTATTACTTTCTGTCCATTTGTAGCATATTATTTCACAAATACAATAGTGTTTACAAATTGCTGGAAATGTGCATATTACCAAAGGGAGAGATATTTCAAAAAATTACATGTGTGTAATTTTTGAAAAAGAAACAAGAAAGTACTCCGAAATTAACTTACCGCATATTAAAGATTATAATTAGCACTATCCATTCAAAAGTTTAAAGGAAAATTTGGAACCGTTTTTGAGAAAATCTTGCTGTCGGAATTCTTTAAAATTACAAATAATGCACGCTATATTGCGCGAAAACTACTAAAATTTTGAAAAAATGTACATGGCTTCATAAAAAAACTAATTATGGACAATTAATTTAAATTCAAGGGAAAAACCTCTATATTAAATTTTGTAGTTGTAGGAAGATCCCGAAAAAATTCATACTTTTGAAATTTTCGAAAATTCAGAATTAACTGTGGAAATCGGGTCTATGCTACTTTCATAAGTGTATGTTGCTCCGTTCTTACAAGAAATTTAAAGCAAAAATTTGGAGCCTTTTTGTGAAACTTTTGAAAATGTCCGGGGTGCATGTAAAGCACACCCAAATTTTAAAGATAGTGCTTCAAAATCTCAAAGCTTCGACTTCAGCCAGATGGAGAGTTCAAGTTGGAAAAATCCTACGCATGGTTTAGGCGCTAGTTGTGTTCACTGACGGACGTTTTGAAAAAAAGCAAAAACTTTTTCGGTATTTGGTGCTCCCAAAACACGTATTTCCGTTGAAATCTTCAAGTCGATTTTCCGCAGCATTTCATAACTTTTCATATATTACACCGTATATACGTACGTATACGGGGAAGTAAAAAGTTAAATTCACTTGCTAAATTAAAAAATCTAAATCGTGATGTAGTTAAAATACTTGTTTTGTGGGGCCTTGATACCAAAAAGTCTAATGACGGCGAAACGCCTCTCTGTCCGTCCGTCTGTCTGTCCGTCTGTGAACACCGCTAGCGACTAAACCGTTCAGCCGCTTTCTCCAAAATTTATATTCTCCAATCAATCTGGGTGTTGTCGCGGCCCATTGAATTTCAAATCGAAATTTTTATTTTGGGAGGTGCTTTACGTAAATCCTCTGGGAAATTTTCCAAATTGTCAAAAAAATTGATCCATTGTTTTTAATTAAATTTTGTTGTTGGATAGTACGAAGGACGTTTAAGAGAATGGTAGAGGTTTCATGTTCATTTAAAAAACTTTTTTTCGTAAAAATCAAAAGTTCAAAATTTTTAGGCAACTTCCAAAATTCTAATTATAAAGTCAGAGATTTTTTACCCTAACAAAATCTGTTCGTTAAAGATATATTTTTAAAAAATGTCGTGCACAATTTTTCGACAATTTGAGTAATTTTTGCAAAATTTTGCATGAAATCACACGTGGGAAAGTACGTCCTGTTTTAGAACTTCTTTTTCTTTCAATTCCTTCCTCTCAGAGTGTAAAAGACACATACTGAAAAGGCCTAGATCTCATTTTCCTTGCACTCCATTAGTTGCCGAAAATTACAAAAATTCAGGTTGTTTGTCGTTCTTCTACACCTACAATAATGGAATTTTTTCCTTAACGAAATTTGTAAATACAAAAGTCAATAAAGAAAGTTATGTTCAATTTTTCGAAAATCTGTAGTTTTTTCGTAATTTTGCGTGCAATTTTGCTTCAATTTAAACATGTTGGTGCTGTATTGATGTAAAAATTATACATGTGAAGTTAACCATATCAAATGAATCAATAAAATGGATTAAACATATTACTTGAAATGTATATTTTGATGAACGAATATAATGTGTAAAACGCGTAGTAACACCAAATAATATGTAGGAAGGAAAATTATTAATCTTTTCGCCTGTGTCAAAATTCATTTGCAGCACAGGAGATGCGTTTCTTGTTTGACCGATATTTCCGGACGGTCTGTGATTTTTCTCAAGGGAATCGAACACGAGGCTTACATGTCAATTTCCCTCTCACTGCCTTTCATCTCCACCGCCGCGCACCCGCCATTGTTGATGCTCCTCCGTCCCCGCCACCGTCTTTCTCCTCCCCCCGCGGCACGCGAGCCTGCTGCCCCCGCAGCGTGGCCGCCGCCTTCGTTAATTCTACCTCTCCCGCCCCCTCCTCCTCCGCCCAGTCTACTTCCTCTGGCCCACCACTCGCCTCCCTCTACACAACTTGTGGCGCTTGGTGATGCTCTCTTCAAGGGCCTGGCATTCCTTTCATCCTGCTTGGGTCATCGTAGGGCCGGCTTTACGTGCTGCGGAGATCCCAAGCACAAAATAGTGTTGATGCCCTATCTCCACAAAAAAATTATACAGATTTACTTAAAAACATATTTGATGATCTTTTTCAAATAATTTGCAATTTTTTTCAAAGGAGGGGGGCATGTTTGGGTCCACAAAGCAAACGCTTATTTTGTTTCAAGGTAAATACGGTCCTGAATTGTCTTCACTATTCAGGTATTCCAACAAACAATTACATAAAAAACTGAATATAACTAATCACTAAATATACAGCTCACCTTCCCAATACCCTTTGCTCTAACATCAACTCTACATCACACGCAGTTCACTACCACTTCCCTTCGATATACCATACTTCACATAGTATCACAAATCGATACCGATTTTACGCTTTCCTAAACATATTCGCGAATAATTGTTAACTGTAGGTTCCCATCCCTTGGTGTTAGAGATAGTTTTAAGATAAAGATAAGAACTAGTGGTGCTACACAATAGGACAGAATTTCCCCGTGTTAGTTTTCTATTTCCGGGTAGCTACACGAACGTGCCCTATATTCATTACAGCTGCGATCAACTGCCTCACAACGTACATTTTTTTAAAAAAATTTCTTAATTTTTCGGTTTCCTAATATTTAACGAAAAAAATTTTAAGAATATTACAGAACAGTAAAACCTTGTTCTAAATGGCAAGTTTAGTTGAAAATTTTGAGCATTTTTAAGAAAATGCCTTTTAAGCGATACTATAAATTCGGAATTTGAAGCTTTTTCGCAGAAAAGTTTTGAATTTTTGAAAAACTTCATTTGAAGTACATTAACTCTCAAATACAATCATGTTTACAATTTTCTAGAAATTTGTATATCAAAGGCGTGAGTGATTTTTCAATAAAAAAATGTGTAATTTTTGAAAAAACAAAAATTACCCTGAAATGAATTTTATGTCACATCAAAGCATACAATTATCATTATCCGTTGGAAAAATTTAAAGAAAAAAATTGCAGCCGTTTTTGAGAAAATCTTGTTTTTGTAATTGTTTTAAATGGCAAATGTTGCTCACAATATTACGCGAAAACTATTGAAAATTTCAAAAAAATGTACATGAAATTAATGAAGGAACTATATCTTCATTTCTTCATTTTTGTACTTGTAAGAAGAAGACGCCCGAAAAAATGTGAAATTTTGAAATCTTCGAAAATTTATAGTTAACAGTGAAAATGGTGTCTATGCCATCTTTATTACTATCTTCTTACAAGAAATTGAAGCCGGTCCGCATGGCCGAGATCGCTAAGGTAGTAGTGCTTTACCGATCTCGTACCGAAGGATCACGGTTTCGAGTCCCACCTCGGACATGGTTGTAGTGTGTTCGTTCTTTCACCCCCCTATAATCATCATCATCATATCGTGTCATCCTCATAGTTACCATATCGTTACACGGAATAGTGGTCGCTAATGACCTAGCAGTTGATGCGACCTTAAATAACCAGAAAAAGGACATTAAAGGAAAATATTGGAGCCATTTTTAAAAAAAATTTGAGAATGTCCCGAGGCATTAAAGCTTCGACTTGAGCCAGATGGAGAGGGGTTTCTTCAATTTGGAAAAAAATATACTCATGATTTAGGCACTACTAATGTTCAAGACGGGCGTTTTGAAAAGAAATACTTTTTTGGTATCAGGGTACCCCAAAACGTGTATTTAGATTAGATTTGATTTATTACTAATTCTGCAATTAAGTGTGAGAACGTGGTGGCAAATACACTAACTTAACATTACAGTACTTAACAACTTTACAAAATTTACAAACTTTACAAATTAACGTGAAGATTTCACCGTGCAATCTTTCATATCAATCCACTTCACCACACTGAACATAATAATTAATAATAATAATAATAATAATAATAATAATAACAATACTTATTTACATAGAAGACATAGTTACTTACACTGAATATCATTAAAGATATTTATAATACATATATCAACATTCAGGAAACTAATGTATTTTTAAATTTGCTCAGGCTTTGAGGAAACGGATCGAAGATTGTCACAGGCAAACCGTTCCAGTCTCTAATAGTTCGATTCACGAATGATTATTTCCCAAGGCCCGATTTCCGTTGTAATCTCGAAAAAGATTTTCCGCAGCATTACATAACTTTCTCCGTACTACGTATATAACTCCGTATATACATACGCATACGGGAAAGTAAAAATAGTAGTCAGCCAACATATACATGTAAAAATTGTGGCCGTTACAGTTCGATATTCTAACATGGCGTTTAGTCAACTACGAGAAAAACTATCACATATCATGTTATTGTCATATTTTCTTTCATATTTTGGTATACAAATTCATCTCTCTTAACATTGAAAAAAAAAATAATGTCTGTTCTATTCTGTAAACACAAGCATAGTATTTCATTTTTTTATAAGAGGTTTTACACGATGTGTATTTGAACAATTTTCTTATTACTTGATTAATGGAACACATTCTACGCACGATATATCACTTCCAGACAAATCAAGTACTTGACATTTGATGTAGTTTTCATGATTTTGATTTTAGAAAATATGTTTTCAAAAATATTTCTTCTCGCTGATATTTAGTGTTAATTGTTTTTTCTCATTTTTAAAATCTAATTTTCTCTTGTTCAATTTTTTTGTCGTATAAATCGGCGTTTTGCGATTTCTTTCATTTAGTTCTCTCGTTTTGTAAATCATTGTTGTAACGGAAACTTTATAATTAATTATTTTAATTCGGGCACATAGATTGCAGAAAAGTAATATGTAAAGGTAATATGATTTTTAAGCATTTTCTTCTGACCTTCATGCCTGTAGAATTTGAAATAGTATTGTGATGTTTGGATAATTTGTTGCCTTCTTTATACTTACACAATAGCCGCCACCTTTTTGGCCAGTCGACTTTTGTTTTTGTTCTCTTACAGGATATTTTCCGGATTTATATCATTTTATTACCATTAATTCCACATCAAATGAACTAATGCTCTTACAATATATTTTTTATATATCTCTGTTGTCTTCTTCCTCTTTTTTTAGCTTTTGTTCTTTATTTTCATGAAGTATATGGCTATGGTTTATTTTTTATTAAGCGGTCGTACGTTCATTACTCGTTTCACAAGCATGAAGACGTATTTTCGTGTGAGAGAATAAATAATTAAAATTACTGTGCCATTAGAAGAGCAGATTATACGAGTACACTGAAGAAAGTTAAACTAATGGTCCTTCAGAATGTCACAGACTTCTTCATTCAGACCTTCGACCGTCCCTTTCTCGCCAAGCCCCTTCTCCCGGCCAGGGCCTCCCGCCCCGCGCAAGGCGTGCCACACATGCACGAATCAAGAGGTTTGTTTTTGTATAAAAAAGATCCTTCCTCTTCCCTGCTGTTAGCATCGGACGTGACCCCCAAAGCTGTATTACCACTCGAGGCGACTCCTTTCGTTAAAAAGAGATTTTATTGACAAAATGAGGTTTATTCTCACATTACCGCCCCTCAACAGTCTCTCCACGCCAAGACGATTCCCACAGCCATGGTCACTTGCAGCTCGCTGTTACACTACAAAAAGATTTTAAAATTTTTAAACAGTTTTCGAGAAAATATTTTTTATTGTTTATGAATATTTCACATACTGCACGAAATATTGCGCGAAAACTACTACTGTTAAAAAAAAGTACATGACATTAATAAAAGATCTACATATGGAGAAGAAATTGTCTTCAATTTTGTAAACGAAGGAAGAGGTCTGAAAAAGTTCAATTTTTTTTTAATTTTTGAAAATGCAAAGTAAACCCTGACAATTTGGAAAAACTCCTACGTATACTTTAGACGCTAATGGCGTTCACAGACAACAGACTCACTGACGGACAGACGGACGGGGTTTTGCCGTCAGTTGATTTGTTGGTATCAAGAACCCACAAAACAGGGATTACAGCGCGAGCGTCTGCATTTCGGAGATCAACGTGTCGCACTCCCCACCAGAGGAGCCATTCCCGCCGCCACCGCGCCAAAGCGAAGGCACATCAGGCGGAGAATCGTGCTCCGATGGCGCGGGAGGAAGGAGGAGAATCCTGCAGAAGCGCGGTGGTGGCGCCGCTCTCGGCTCTTGCTCAGCCCTCGGGTGCTCCACGAGCCTGGCCTTCGCCCGATCGACGGAAGCGGAGCTCCTCCAGTTCTGGGGTCTCAGACACCGCCAAACCACTCCCCATCAGTTCGGAAGAGGCACGCAAAATCGAAGCGCGCACTCCGCCCCCTGCGAAGCGGCAACGTGGCTCCCTCCACACCGCCAGAGGCAACGCGTGGATTAGGCGCTCCGCCCTGCGAGCGGCTTATGGAGACAACCGCCTTCCCACTCAGTCTGATGTCCTGGCCGCACGCGCGTTCGAGGGGACGGGCGCGCTCGCCTGCGGAAAAGCGGCTGCGCACCACGACCCTACCGCAATACATCCAAACGCGATAAAAAAAAGCATTCACAAGCAATAGGAGACGCTACTGGTAAGTTGGTCACAATTGGCCGTGTCACAATCTAAAAGGGCCAAGTTGGCTACCAGGTGTCAACCTTCTACCCAAATGCTTATTGTAAAACCGAAACAGGCACAAAGCATCACAAAATCTGTGTGTTTGGACACCCACTCTCACCTCTCTAGAGCGAACGTGCTCATCGCGTTAAACAGGTTCCACGCGGCATCATTGCCGACGAGAAGCGCAAGGAGCTCGAGGCGCAGGCCTCCACAAGTTGGGCGCGAACTCTCCGAACCCGCCGAACTTCGGATAGCAGAGATACCACAGGTGGCGATGCCACCGAAAGTCGCTCCATGCGCACGGGGACCTCTTCGCGCGGGCGAGTCGAGCAAAGCTTTCGACATCGGGGCCATTGCCTCCTGCGACGTAAAAGTCGTCCGGGACAAATGGAAGCGCCATCGCTTCTGCGACTGATGCTTCAGATGAGGGTGTACTCGCAAAAATTGTGAATACCCCGTGAGATGCTAGATATGCACTTGAGAGGGCCACCCGGCAGAGAAGCCCGGCATAAAGTACTGCCCTATAAGCGGTACTTCGGCCAGCCCGAAATTGCGGCGAGCAACTCACAGCATCTTACACAAAACGCGGAAGATGCACACAATTGCAGCTCTGATCGAGCTCTGAACGGCAAACTACCGCGAGGCTCTCAAGCCGCGATGTCCCGTCGGGCGAGGCTCCTCGACGAGGCGACCTGGCCAGAGGCCGCGGTTCCAGCCCCCGCGCACAAAGCGGCACAAGAGACGGGGTCTCGCGCTCTCGCCTCTCAACTGGTTACTCCCTCCGAACAACAGATTCGGGGAATGATTCATCTACTGAGCTTGCTTCTGCCCAACAATGGCGCAGAATAATCTACATTCTCCGTCTCAGTGCGAAGGACCCTGTCAACTTGCACCTGGAATGTTCAAAGTACCTGCGAAAACACTTTGCTATCGACAATTCGACGTATTGGCGCTACAGGAAACGTGGTTTCAAGAGCATTACACTTCCCGTGTTCACGTATCGCGGCGAATCAAACAGGAGGGGGGCGGTGTTCCGCTCCTGGGCCGACGCGAAATCCCCCAACTGGAAGGAACGCCCCCCACTCCTGCGCCTGGGGCCTTGTGCTGGAGGCGGTTGACATAGCTACTTGTTTTGGCGTCGCCCGGGTCAGTTATGTTCGATACATACTTATGTACTTTAATTTGTCCAATTATTAATTTTTCACTGAGGAAAAATTAACCTTATGATGACTGCTTTTCATTTGATAGGAATTTTATCAATAGGTCAAATGAATAACGTATGATTCTGATTGAATAACTTTGTTCTGAAAAATGTGTATTTGGAATACATTTAATTTTAAAATAGAAAAACAGTGTTGAAATAAGAGATCCTCAAGATATTTCGCTTGACGCACCGCCAACCCAGCAGGGCTCATCCCGGAATCCGGGATATCGCACGTTTGAATCGAAAAATACTCCCAGACCAGGGTGAAATGTTTCATTTAAAGTCACGCATATTATTAAAGAACGGTACAGAAAAAATTTTCAAAAATACGTCGATGGATATTATTGTTTTCGATTTCTAATTTTGCATTATCATAAACAGTGAACACTCACTGTTGTTGATTAAATTCAGAAATCTATATGTTGCTACGCATGAATACCTACAATGACGCTCATAAAGTATCACAAAACTGTTTGTTCTGCAACAACTCTAAATTATTGGTCCTGAATAACCTTTTAGGAACGTTTATCTACTAATATTGACAGTCTTATACATTGGCATTATTTCAGTTTTGAATACGAATTTTTTAAGAACACACGTAAATATCTAGATCTTGTGAAAATAAGTATAGTGAAAAATATTATTTTGCATTGTTTCATGTTCTACTCACCATTCTGTCAATCGTTCAAAACAAAGTTTCACTTTAGCATTAACTTTAGTTTTAACTATATTTATAATCATTTATAGTCAAATGATTTGTTTGTATGACACGTTCTATGTTTATCTAAAACAACAATAATGCTGCCAGGTATTACGAGTTTCATGAATATAGCAATTAATTATAATTAAGATAAACGCTAACAATTTGTGAAGTTTATTTCCCAATATCATTGCAAACATTTCGATTCTATCTCTTAATGCGAAGCTCTTGAGTATTGAACTTGCAATATGAAACTGTACGTTAGTTAGCAGCGCATGTAAAAGCGCCCTCGCGATAACTTATTTTTTATAAAAAAAACATTGTTCGCGTGGCTTTTCGTTACGCTTAAAATACGGTTCGTGTGTATCGCCAGCTGTCACGCGCAATCATCGCGGGCTTTATTGCGCTGCATATTACGCAGTGAGCTCGGATCCCTGCGCGCTCGTTTGCCGCACAGCCAACCCAACAGGGCTCTCCCGGAATACAGAAAATGGCGCGTTGGTTTCGAAACGTACTCTCAGGCCAGTATGAAAATTTATTTAAAGTCATGCATATTAATATTCTACGTAAACTAATGATCCCTTTCATATTGCTTCAAAATTATGAAATGCCCAAACTACCTATTAGGTACTCCTTGCCATTTCTTCTCATTCCGCTTCTTCTTTTTCATGTTCCTCTTCTTCTTCTTTGTCTTCCTCTTTTGCTTTCTCCTCTTCTGCTTCTGCTTCCTCCACTTCTTCTTCTTCTTCTTCTTCTTCTTCTTCTTCTTCTTCCATGTGAAAGCGTTAAGTGCACATAAATGATTTCGTTTCGTGTTTCCACATTTCGTCTTTCTTAGTGTGGGAAACTCGATTTATTCGGATATCTACTCTCTTTTGCTCATTTAGTTTTAAAAAGTTTTATTGATAACAAGCGACTTCTTTCTTTCATATTATACTTTATTAGGTACTTATTTGGAGGTAATCATTTATCATTTGATTATATTAGTATTTACTAACTAATTAACTGCCTGATTAGGATTCTGTAATTCGTAAAATAACACTCATCAACAATCGTCTTTGATATGAATTACTACTGTTAATCAGGAATGAAATCTCAACGTTATACTTAACGAAATGAAGTGTTTTCTCATCCATAGAGCATAAAAGATCATTTTACGTCTTCGGGAAAGCAACTAAAAAATGCGAATAGCAGCGAAAGCAACTAAATATTTTCCTATTTAAATACTATCGAAAAGGAAAATTTAATGAACATTTCTAAGTATACTATTAAGAAAACAGCAAAAATATTTGCATAATACAATGATATAATTCCGAGTACATTGCTACACAAATATTTTTATTGTATTAATTTTTAACACGACAAAAATTTTAAATAACATTAGTGTAAAACTTCTTTGTATACTTTTCAGAATACATTATTTAAAGCTCGTTTTCTAGTAAATGGTTCACATATTTGCAAAACGATCAATGCAAATAATCCTTTGCAAACGATATATTTAGGAGTTGTAATTTGGAGTTATATTTCGTTCATATTTCAGTTCAAGATTATGTAAACACACGGGGTAACTTTGAAATGTTAAACGGTACCCCGTATTTTTTTACCCGGTATTTTTTAATTTCAGATTTTCATTTTACCCAAAAAAATGTGTACCTTTTACATTTTTGTGTTTTATTAGTCTTAGTATTTAAACGTCTTTTTTGTGTAGTGTTAATTAATTAAGGAATCAATTTATTGAACTGTTTGTCGTCCTCATACAGTGTTCATTTGTATTTATACTCTAGTCCTGATGATGTTTTTTCGAAACGTTGGCCGTTCGGGTTCGAAACAAAACTAATTGTTTATTTTCCCACATTGACCAATCCGTGAACCAACCGTTTTTATTTTATTATTCATCAATGTCGTGTGTGTTAATATAATATATATATAATTATATATATATTAGTATATATTATATACTGATGGTCGCTTAATGGGAGGTGCAACCCCATAACACACCACCGCGTCATCATGTCGTACCACTACGGAAGCGCTGAGGATAACTACGCGTTGTAACAGGCGTATTGCTGACTCCGCCAGTACTTCAAACGCCGTGCTGGCGTTATCGTATCCTGTACTAAATGCGAATGCGAAACTCTTGCAAACCAAAGGTCTTCTCTATGTGAAGCGTTAAGACGAGGGGAAGTAAGCGGCCCCACCCACAAAATTTTCCCCAGAGCCGCTGCCCATAAATACCGCGAACCCGCCAAGCGGAAAGCTTCCTCTCTTTTTTCTGGTCGACCACGCGTCGACGTAAAGCAGCGCTCTTTGTGATTCACGTTCGACGATCAACATTTTCGTTAAACATTTAGATATTGTTTGCCGGTTGCAAACCGACTACTAGGTTAGAGTATCGCGCGTCGAACAGAGCTAGTTAGTCTATTAGTCGTCCGCGAGTTAGTGCAGTTAGTTGTTCTTCCGGGAACCCGTTAAATGTACCCGTTGTGAAGGAAACATTGTAAAAGTCTCTCGGCTTGTATAAAGTTAGATAAGTTAAGCAACGGCGGAGAATTTGCACGAGTTTCGGGGTAAATGGCATAGGCACGTTTTCCGAACGTCGGGACGTTATTAGAGGCGCCTGTATAGCAGACGAAGAAGAAGGAAAAGGCGCGGTAGATCCAGCGCGACTGAAGAAGACGAACACGGTTGGAGGAAGAAACGGAAAGAGGATCAGAAGAACTGCAACGCCAGCACCGGCAGAGGCGAATCCCGTCTTCCGATACGACGCAGAGCGCGACCCGACACGCCGTCAACGCCACGGCGACCAACGCACGACCATCAAGGCAAAAGTCCCGAGGCCACGTAACAGTTAGATCCGCAGAAATATAGTCAAGTTCAATCGCAGGAAAATAGATATAGGACAATGTCAGAGTCTTGAGGAACCGGACGTGGCAACAAATCTACAATATGCTTATAGCTAGGAGACGTTTTGCGTATGCCGCTATTGCCTGCCTAAAAACATTCTACTTAAGGACATTTATGCTATTTCAAACTATTGTTCAACACAGTTTAAATTGTAAATTTAAGATAGTGCACTTGCCACATTTGTTCTTACATGTAAATATCTTGCAAGCGAAGAGATTGTAATAATTTTGATTTCACGTGCAATGTTTATTCAGTGATAGCACAACATTTTAGATATAATAATTTTCCAAAGGGGAATTCCCCAGTGTAGTTTAGGGTAAATATACGTCAGAGTACTCAGCATCTTGAAAGTAAATTATGTTGTTCCATTCCACATGAGTGCTTTTGTCAAAGGTTCTTTCTAATTGTGTTTTTGATTATTTCTTTGTAAAATGTGATTCCTTATTCTCTTTTTTGTCATTTAAACTCTTATTGCCACTAAAAGTTTGAGATTGATAAATTATACGCCTCGTTGTGTGCAGTCTGTTTCTGTCTCACTCTATTCCTCTCTCACACCGCTCTTAACATCACCTTTCTCGTACACCTCCTGCAGTAATCCTTCTGTCTTACCTAGATCTCTTCTAGATCCATGCCTACTGTTCTCACATCGAGTGCACATCGCTATAACCTCTTGACACAACGCCAGTGCTCTGACAGGCCTATCACATCGTGCGTCCCTACGGATCGCAAGAGGTGCGTAAGTTGGAGTAGTAAGTGGGTATGTTACGGAATATATTTACTGATCTTATTATAATATTATATATATATATATATATATATATATTGCAATGCACGAGAAAAATAAAGAAATGCCTTTTCAATACTTTACAAAATCATGTTTAGTGATTACAGTTGAACCCGACCTCCCCTCCACCCCCGGAGATGGAATTGGTAACATTCAAATCTCAAACTGAAACACCAATTGTTTTAATTAAAGAATTAGATTTATGGTGTAGTTTTTTTTCATTCGTGGCTAGTTAGCTTTGAAATTGTTTTTTAATCTTGCACTCCGATGGCACTCGGCGACTCACCTTAAACAAACACCCCGATGATGAAAGACAAGGGAACTCGCCTAAAACAATAACCCCGAAGGGAACAAAACACTACATCGTTTATGTCGTTACTGTGTGAGTCTAAAAGTAGCCTATTGAAAAATTATCTGGGGTGTCCGGATGACGCTGGGTCGAAGGACAAGCTGCGGACGCTTCTACAGACAAATCACGGTCCTCATCAGGACTGCGCCAGGATGTTGGGCTCTCCGGTTTCTATAGGTGAGCCACGCTGTGATAGGCCGAGGTTAGGGCCAATAGGGCGCGACCAGGTGGAAGTGGAAAGGAACGGACTGTTGGGAGCGGTCCGAGGTCGGACGGCATGGTGCGGTTCGGGTCGCTCACGGATAAGACGGCGTGCTTCACTCCGGGTGAGCGATCTCCCGTGACCGCGCACCCCACAAAGGTGCAAGCCACGGATCGTGGAGACGTAACTCCACGCCCCCGTTGATGTTCTTTGTATGTTTTGCAATCTCTAAGGCTTCCCTTATCCGTCTTGGCTACCATCTATCCTCTCTGACGAGCACCTTGGTCTAGTCGAAACGGAAGTCATGGCCGGCGGATCGATGTACCTTCTTCCTGTCTCCCTGATATAAGTGTGACCGCAGCTGCATGGGATGGAATATACTCCGGCGGCTTGGAGCGGTGGAAGCTAATCTTTGAATCGCATCACTGTTTGGCTGAGTTTCTGGTGTGCCATGAAAACTGTCTTAATCTGAAATCGCCTTAGGAGTTTGTCTATCCTGCCCGTGATGCCTTGTATATAAGGTAGTATGACAATCGTCCTGTTTTCGATGTCGTGGGGATCCCTTGGGGTAGGCGTGTCGTAAGTTTTGGGGCACTGTCGAATAGTTGATTTGCTGTATCCATTCGCGGCGAAGATCACTTCCAGAACTTTGCATTCAGCGGGGAGACTGTCTTGGTCGCAGATTCTAGTTGCGCGGATGGCCAGGGTTTTTAAGATGCCATTCTTCGTCGCTAAGCGGTTGTGCGAACTGGCGTGAAGATAGCGATTTTTGTATGTGGGTTTTCTGTAAAACGCGTGCCCCAGGCTGACGTCGTTTCTGCTACTCACCAATACGTCCAGGAAAGGTAGCTGACCATTCTTCTGTCTCCATGGTGAATTTTATTTTGCATTTTATATGAGTTCTGTGTATGTGGTTCAGGAATTCCTGTAGAAAATCTCGTCCGTGAGGTGTTATCCCGAAGGTGTCGTCGACGTATCTTACCCATATTGTGGGTTTGAGGCGGGCGTTATCCAAAACCTCGTTATCCAATGCCTCCATAAAGAGATTGGTGGCAATCAGTGAGAGATGCGAACCTAGAGCGGCGACATCCTGGCGTCCACGATATTACAAGCTCTGAAAAGGACAGCGATATGCCGATTGAAACGTCAGCCTTCGACGTGGCGTCACCCGCACAGCCCAGATCATGACTCCGGCCGCGGAGGCCTACGATATCATTTATTGAAAACATTTCATCGCTATCGCGAATGAAGAAATCTACACCACAAATCTAATTCTTTAATGGGAAAAATGGAGGAAATGAAAGTTATCACCACCCATTGAAAGTTAGCACCACCTTACCCCACAGGAGTGGAGGTGGGTGCTTATCTGTTATCCCTAGATATTGTTTCAAAATTATAGAACAGGTGTTTCATTATTTTTCAATTCAAAGTGTAATTTCTAGAGAAAGGCAAAAAATCTTATTTTAAAAATGCAGGTTCATCTATCTCGAACCAGAATTATTTGATACAAAACTTCATTAAAAATGGGGGTTCCCATTAAACATTTGAAAGTTGCGCCCTTTCCCATCCCAAGTGAGGGTTGTTTTTAAGTCGGGCAGATATCGCCCTTGGAGGTACGCTTTCTATATTTTTTCTGAGGCATTTTTTTCGTAGGATGGGTAATTTTCTGGTTGTTTGAGCTTGTTGGACACTCGTTTGAGCTTGTTGGGGACACGTTGACACTCGTTCTAATGACGTATCGAATTGGCGGGAGTTATAATAACAAATTTTTATCAAGCATCGATTATTTATGGTGACTGCATATTTTGTTCTAAAGCCATCGTATCATTTTATTTGTTAATGCATTTGTTTTTTCATGTTGATTATTTTTCATTAATTTCTTCATACATTCATTAACTCGTTCATTTATTTGTTAATTTGTTCGCACTTATATGTTCTTCTTTCTTTCTTTTAGATTCGCTTTCGAAATAGGTCCGCCTAGGCAAACCGCTGACGCCCGAGTAGCGGAGTCTCATGCCAGTGCCAGGGAGCGAAAGCATTTCTATTCATTGGGCGGAGTCCACTCGTCACCTGCCAATCGCCCATCGAGCGTCATTCACGCTGCGTGCCCCCCCCCCTCACCGTGCCACGAGCGCTGTCCGCTGGGCAGGCGACAAGTGAGGCACGACTGGCGTCATGCGAGCACTGGTTACCATGCAGGCGCAGCGTCACAAATAGAGTGAAGGGCGTTGACATAGGTTCGCTCGGCAATTTTTGGATTAGATACGTGCAGGTGTTCTCTCGGAATAACACTAAACACACTATGGACGAACTGTCATTCTATGATATATTCGTTGGGGAATAAAGAAATAAATAATAGAAAACATATTTACAATGCCTATTTTACAAACTGTATGTTCACCTTCTAGTATTGGAGTGGAACTTTATTTCATGTTTTACTATTTTTAAAAAATATTTAAAAGACGTTTGAAATTAATAATAAAATATTTGTCCTTAATTTCCAATTAAAATACATTGTTTTTTCGCTTTCTTTAATTAACTTGAATGTTAATTTAATTGATTTGGCAAAAGAAATGTAATTGATTTGTATGCTCCATTATTGACCAGAAACTGCAATCAGTGTTTTGCATAAAGAACACGCTCCTAAGGGTAAGGCACGTCGCTCCTAATGATTTCTACTATATCGCTATCGCTTACACTGGTGAGAGAAAGTTTGGAAGTTTGGAACTTTGAAAAAAATGGCGTTTAAGCGTTTCTTAAAATGCAGAGTTTTGATCTCATTTTCACAGAAAACTATTTAGTTTTGAGAAAATTTATATGACATTGTTTAAAACATATGTACTCATAAATACGATAGTGTGAACAAATCGCCACTAATGTAAATATTATCAAAGTGAGAGACAAGAGCAAAGTAGTAGTGCTAGAGACTGGCACAGATTTTTTCACAGAAAACCATTGAGTTTCCGAAAAACTTCATATAACGTCATTTCAAGCACTTCTAGTCACAAATGCAATAATGCTTACAAATCGCTGGAATTGTGCATATTAAAGACGTGAGAGACATTAAAAAATACATTTGTGTAATTTATTTAAAAAAAACAACAAAATAATACAGCAAAATTAATTTTATGTCATTTTAAACAGTGCAGTTAGAATTATAGATGCGAAAAGTTGGAAGGTAAAATTTGGAACGTTTTTTGAGAAAATGAGAATTGTGTGTTCCTGAAAATGCGGAATTTTGAGTTAATTTTTAAAGGAAAGGGTTAGTTTTCGAGAAATTTTGTCTGACATTACTTAAATCATAAATAAATTAGAACTCATAAGTAAATGAATGTAAACAAATTGTCGTTAATGTAAATACTAACGAAGAAAGAGAAAAGTTAAAAAATACACATTTTTGTAATTTAAAAAAACAACAAAAGAGCAACAATACGGCGTTTTGGGTACATTTAGTTTTATCCCTACCAAAAGTTTACAGAAAAAATTTAGAGCCATTTTTGAAAAAATCTAATTTTTCTAATTTTTTTTAATGGCACATATTGCTCGCGATATTGCGCGAGCACTAGTAAAATTTTCAAAAAATATGTACGTGATTTAAATGAAAAAACGTACTATAGAGAACAAATTTTATTTGAAGAAACAAATCTATCTTTACTTTTGTAGTTGTAAGAGGACGTCGAAAAAAATTCAAACCTTTGCAATTTTCGGAAATTCATGTAATCAGTGAAAATCGTTTCTATGCGCCTTGATAAGAATATTTTACTCTACTCTTACAAGAAATTAAAAAAAAATGGTGTTGTTTTTGAGAAAATTTTGAAAATGTCCCAGGCGCTTCATGTAAAATATCTCCCCAAACTAAAATATTATTTTCAAAAACGGTGAGCTTTCACTCACACCAAATGGACAGGGATTTCTTCTATTTGGAAAAAATCCCTTGCATGGTTTGGGCGCTAGTGCAGTTTTTCCGTACAAGGGGACCGTCCCCAAATTGTGTTTTTTCGTTGAAATCTCGAAATCGATTTACCACATTTACTTTTTGAAGAAAAAATCGAGCAATATGGAGTTTATCGCATCCTTATCACTAACAAATGTATAAAAAACACTTGGGAGTAGTTTTTAGGAAAATATTTGTTTCTTCTTTTTTTAAATTGCGCATTTTGCACATAAACGCCTTATATTTTCAATGAATTGAACATTGAACAATGAATGAATTCATTATGGAAACAAATTTCATTTGAAAGAAACATTTATGTCCTCGATTTTGTAGTTGAAGGATGACGCCGAAAAAAAATCGGACGTTTGCAACTATCGAAAATTCAGTGTTAACAGATAATGTCGACGTGTATTTTACTCTATTTTCACACTATTCTCATAATGCTGCGCGAAATACCGGCGAATTTTCGAAAGAAAAAAAACCTTGAGAGCAAAAAGTGAATAAATCCAGTTGCTAAATTGACACGCAGTGTATCCAGAATCTATGTTTTGTGGTTGCTTGATACCGAAAAATCGATTGATGGCAAAACGACCGTCCGTCCTACTGTCAGTTGTCCGTCCGTGAGTCTGATGCGTGTAAAAAACTACAGCGCCTTAACACCCTGCAAACAAAAACTTTTCGGTAGTATTTAAAAATGTCCACCTCTCCATAACCGACAATGAAATTATGCAAGATTTAAAACAAAGAAACCCATCCATTGTTAAAATCACCCGTCTTCAGAAGGATAGCTATCCCATTCCTGTAATAGCAGCCGAGTTCAACGGCAATGAACCACTTAAAACAATACTTAACAT